>ML796689.1:38378-76493 GCA_009831015.1 Picea engelmannii | reverse complement strand
TCTCAATACCTTTATTTTCTTCTCTGTCTGATTTTCTACCAGAGCCTTAAACTCTTTAAATTTATCAAATACCTCAGATTTCTTTCTAAGAAAATAAATCCATATGTTCCTTGAAAAATCATCTATGAATGAAACATAATACATAGATTTACCTAGGGATGGAATAGGAACAGGTCCAAACACATTATTGTGTATCAACTCTAAGATCCCCTTTGCTCTTGTAGCACCAGATGGGAATCTTACTCGATTATGTTTACCATATATGCAATGTTCACAGAAATCAAAATCCAGAGTGCAATTAGACATACCTTCAACCATACCTTTACCGTGTAGTGTTTGAAAGCCCTTTTCTCCAATATGTCCCAGTCGTTGATGCCACAGTATGGTCTTCTTTTCATGGACGATATTGATCTTGTCTTCTTTATTTGTCTGCTCAAGGACAACAAAACTATTACACCCATTAGTATAAGTGATTCCCAACAACTTGTACAGAGTTCCACATCGAACTCCCCTCATCAACACCATTGCTTCTCGTACCATCTTGCAAGTGTTCTTTCCAAATACAGTATCCACTCCTGCATCATCCATCTTGCTTACAGATATTAGGCTCCTGGCTAGTTTTGGAATGTGTAGAACCCTAGTAAGTGTTCTAATCCTTCCATCTTTTAGCAACAACTTAACCCTTCCACGTCCCAAGATTTTTGTTGTCGAGTCATCTCCTAGGAATACATCACCACCATCATATTTTTCATATTCAGATAACCACTCCCTGTGAGGAGTCATATGGTATGATGCACCCGAGTCGATCAACCATACATCACAGTCTACATGTGTACTTGTAGATGCCAAGTAAACATCACCTCCTTCTTCAATGGAGGTTTTCGCCTTTGTGGAAGAGGTACTATCAGATCCCTTTGGTTTTTCAACCTTCTTAGACTTGCAATCTTTCTTATAATGCCTTGTTTTACCACACTTCCAACATTCCTCAAAGATTTTCCTAGAGACTTGGATCTACCTGTAGATTTAGATCTCCACCTCGAAGGCTTACCAGGGTTCCTGTCTTGGGTACGCCCTCTTACAAATAAAGCATATGTGTTGTGACCATCCATGCTTTTTCGCCTCATCTCTTCAGATAACAAGGATGAAACTACATGCTCATACTTCAATGTAGATTGAGTGGTACTACCAATTGCTACAACCAAATTATCCCAAGAGTCTGGCAAAGAACATAACAAAGTAATACACTTATCTTCTTCTGCAATCGTAATATTAACAGAGACAAGTTGACTTACTAGAGTATTAAAGGCATTTAGATGTTCTGTCACANAATCTCCATCTTCCATCCTAAGATGATACAACTTCTTTCGAAGAAACAACTTGTTTACCAGGGACTTTGATTGATACAAATTCCCCAACTTATCCCATAGTTCCTTGGTTGTAGATTCTCCCGAGACATTCAACAAAACCGAATCTGCCAGGCAGAGTCAAATAGTACTCCTTGCTCTTCTATCCAACTTCTCCCAATCTTCCTTCGACATACCAGTAGCTGGTGTACTAGTAGTTTGTGTACTGGTAGGTTGTGTACTAGTAGCCTATGTGCTAATAGACGGTGTACTAGTAGGCTGTGTACCAGGATCCACAACGATCCATTGTTCTTTGTCTACAAAAAGGTCCTCCATATTCAGCTTCCATAGCTCAAAGTTTTTACCATTGAACTTCTCTATCTTGATTCTAGAAGAGCTTGCCATTCCTCTTTATGCACTCAGATCACCACTGCAAAATCTCCCACTAAAACCAGTCTTATCACAAACCCAAGATAAACTTGATCTATCAAGACCAAGTCAAACCCTCAACAACAAAGGCATCCCTCTGAAGCCAAAAACGAGCTCTGATACCACATGTAAGTTTTAAACCTGTGAAGTAAAGCAATGCATATAGATTCTTAAGCAAAACATAAATTAATCAGTGGCTCATTCACATAGTACATAGAGATTTATACCGGAAACCCTCAACCGAGAAAACCTTTCTTATATTCATTATATCGAATTTCACCATTCGCTATACAATATACATACAATGTTTTTAGGTATTCCGTAGATACCAAAACCCTAATCCCTTAATCTAGGATTAATTTACAAAACTGCTAAAAATAACAAAAACCACCCAAAAAAAAAAATTGGGGCGCTGCGCGTAACCAGGGGGGGCATACCTGCCCCCCCCCCGGGACCCCCCTAGGAAAGCGCCCGGTGCACACAGCACAGGAAAAGCGCTAGTACGAGGGATCGTCAGACGCAGTTGTCATATCTGACATGCCCACACACACACATGCAAATAATATAACACATACCCAACAACAGTCACTTGGGAGTCCTTTAGGGATGCTATTAAGGAACAATACTACCATGTCAGAATTTATGACGACTTGTATAAAAAATGGACCACACTACGACACGAAAGAGACCAAGCAATGCAAGAGTTCACAAATATCTTCCATACCTTCTGCACCAAGCTGGGTATCAAAGATTTTAAGCGACATCTGGTGCTCAAGTATCGCAGTGGTATGCATAGATACATCCAGGTTGAAATGGAGTTTTTGGACATTTCGTCCTTGGGTGTGGCCTATCAATATGTCGTCAAAATCGAGCAGAAGCTTAAACAAAAGACACGATAATTTGGGCCTTGAAACCCCACACAACAAAAGCAGGGAAAGGGCAACCCCAACCCGCAGAACAAAGGACAAAGCAAAGATGGAAAACCTCAGGACAACCAGTCTAATCCGTAAGTAAAGAAGGAAACTAGAAAGATGAATAAAGATATTGGGAAGTGGTGCAACTTCCATAAGAGCCCTTAGCATAACATTGTTGATTGCCGCTCAAAACAGTCGTTGGTGGTTGAGGTGAAAGCCTATGAATCAGATGCGGGTTCCAACTCTGAGTCAGAGCTAGAATGAGGGAGACAGATCATTGATGCGGAATCCAGTGCCACCATTGCTACCACCAAGATACATCCTGGTGAACCAGATGAGCCAGAGGAAGGCGAGCACCTCTTTCATTCACATATGTGGGTGAAAGGCACCCCGCTGCACTTCATCGTAGATAGTGGTAGCCAGAAGAACCTCATCTCAACAGAGGTCGTCAAGCGACTAGCTGTGACAACAACGTCGCACCCGCAACCCTACACCATTGGATGGCTCCGTCAAGGAAGTGACTTATACGTTAGCCAACAATGTCGCATGTCGTACGACATCAAGCACTTTAAAGATGAGGTATTGTGTGATGTTGCTCCTCTTGAAGTTTGTGATGTTCCTTTGGGGAAACCTTATTTATGGAAATGTCATGTTGTATATGAGTCTAGGCCTCGCAGTGTTATTATTACTTTGGACAGGAAAGTGTACAGGATACCCGAGGCAGTCTCACCTAGTGTTATTTCCTTGATCTTTGCCAACCAATTCAAGAAGGTCATCTCTCAAACCGAGAAGTTTTTCTTCTTCGTGATTCGCTCTCAGAACGAGCGAAATATTGCAGCTACATCCAAGGCCTCCACAGACAACCTCTTCACACAGCAGAAGAAAGTGGATAAGGTCGTGGAAGAATACAAAGATATCTTCTCCTCACCTATCGGGGTACCTATGCACTGTCATATCAAGCATCCCATCGATCTAACCCCCGACGCACCGCTACCCAATGGGCCAGTGTACTTCCGCTCTCTGTTAGATAATGAGGAGCTCAAGCGAAAGATCCAAGAACTGCTCCACAAGGGGCATATCTGTCCCATCTCATCGCCCCGTGGGAGCCCAATCATGTTGGTGTAGAAGAAAGACGGGACCTGGCCGCTCTACATTGATTACCATGCCCTAAATAAAATCACAGTCAGGAACCGATACCCGATTCTCTGAATCAATGACCTACTTGATCAACTCAAGGGGGCCAAATACTTCAGTAAGATTGATCTGAAGTCTGGCTACCACCAGGTCCCAATAGAGTAGACAGATGTATGGAAGACCACCTTCAAGTCAAAATAAGGTATTTTTGAATGGCTAGTCATGCCCTTTGGTTTTACAAATGATCCAACAACTTTCATGAGGATGATGGACAATATCTTGTGACTTTTCACCAATACTTTTGTAGTGGTGTATCTGGACGACATCCTCATCTACAACAAGACTTGGACGAAACACTTGCAACATATTCAACAGGTTTTGCACACCCTACGACATCACCAACTATATGCCAAGTTGGAAAAATGTTCATTCGGCATGGACAATGTCCAGTACCTAGGATACATAGTTGATCAACATGGTGTGCATGTGGATCCAGCGAAGATCCAAGTCATCCATGACTGGCCAACCCCAACCACACTCACTGAGCTTCAGAGCTTCTTAGGCCTTGCCAATTTCTATCGCAGGTTCGTATTGGGACTCTCCCATATTGCATGGGCCCTCATCCAAGTAACCACTACTAGTGGTAAGGTAAAATTTGTGTGGGGTATGTCCCAACAATAAGATTTCGATGATTTGAAGCAACGCTTGTGCTTAGCCCCAGTACTTTCATTAGCAGACCTGTAATAGCCCTTTGAGATCGATACAAATGCTTCAAATTATGTTGTGGGCACAGTTCTCACTCGGCACGACCACCCCGTGGCCTATCATAGTGAGACATTATCAGATGTCGTCCGTAAATACCCTACTTATGACAAAGAAATGTACTCCATTGTGCAAGCTTGCCACCAGTGGACGCATTACATTCTTGGGAAGGAGACAATCATCCATATTGATCATAAGCCATTGCAGTTCATGCAGACACAAGGCATAATGACCGACATCAAAAGTGGTCCACATACTTGCAGAAGTTCCTCCTCAACATCAATAATAAAACAAGAAGTACCAACCGAGTCGTTGATTGCCTCAGCTGACCTCCAATCACAACACTCACATGGTGCTAGAATCTTGTGGCCACGAGACCTTCAGATGGCCCCACCTCTATGAGACAGATCCTGACTTCACCACCACTTACCAAATGTTCGGTGGAAACTCAATTGTCACCAACTTCCATCTTCAGGATGGGTTGTTGTGCCATCTGGCCCATCTCTTCATTCCATCAAGCGACCGAGCAAAGATGATATGGGAATCCCACTACAGTCGGCTGGCAGGACATTTTGGTGTCGAAAAGACAGTGACAGTGTTGCAACAACATTTATACTGGTCGAAACTTCGACAAGATGTCCACAAGTACATCAGGTCCTGCATTGCCTATGCTATTACCAAATTGACCACTAAGAAATAGGGCATGTACACCCTTCTGCCTACTCCTCACAGACAATGGGAATCCATCTCAATGGACTACATGTCGACCCTCCTGTCCACCAAGCGGGGAAATAACTGTGTTTTTGTGGTTGTTGATCGCTTTTCCAAGATGGCTATTATGCTTGCCTATAAGAAGAGCATCACAATGGAGGCCACTACCAAGATCTTCTTTGAACGAGTGTGGGTACATTTTGGAATTCCACAAACCATTGTCTCAAATCGGGACATATGGTTCCTCAACACATTCTGGTCGAGCCTTTGGTCACTGTTGGACACCAAGCTCACCAAATCCATTGCCTTTCACCTCCATACAGATGGCGAAACCGGGGTCGTCAATCAGATGATCGTGCATATCCTACGCATGTACAATTCCAAGCACCCCCACACATGGGATGAGGAGGCAATGGATTTGGTGAGCTTGGTGTCCAACAATGGTGAGCTCGGTGGGGTTTGGTTTCCAACCATTGGGTCCCATGGATGTTGCACTACCCTTTGCGGTCACCCTGACCAACTCGTCACCCGCTCCAACTGAAGCTGAAAAAGCCACCCAGTTCATTGAGTGAATCCAACACATCCGCCAATAGAAGTCCAATTGCAAGTACAAGCAACACCATGATCAACATCGGGTGCCACATAAGTTTCAGGTGGGAGATAAAGTTTGGTTGCACTTGCAAAAAGAACACCTTATAGGGCCCCATCATAAGCTCCCTCCACTCCATTATGTACCTTACACCATATCCAAGGCTATCGGTGACAATGCTTTTCAGCTCAACATTCCCCCTTTCTTTAGCCTACACCCAGTGTTCAACGTGGCTCTCCTTCGGCCATATTTCCCACCATTATTGGACACCTCAAAGATAGAATAATAGTTAACACCGACAGAGATCAACCCCGATTGCATGCAACATGCATCCAATGATCATATTGTGGACACACAGGTCAAGTGCACTCGCCAACATAGGATCCATCTTTATCGAGTTGTCAAAGCAAGGCAGCTCCTACGCCAAAGCAAGTGGCTCACCCGGGGCCAAATTCAGTATAAATTTTCGTATTTGATGGGGGAACTCAAAGCAATGGAGACCATTACTTCCTAAGGGGGGAGGATTGGTCTAGATGGATGTCGGTGGTCTCCCACCTGTTCCAATTGTCTCATTTTGGCAGTTTTTTTCTAGTTTTCGGGTCCCAAACTTCTGGGGCCGTTTTGAGGCCCTTAACAATGTTTCTAGGGTTTGGCATAATCAAAATGGAAATGAAATTTGAGTTTGAAGACAACTTGTGTACTCCTCAGATAGACCTTTCCAAAGGGGTATCGTGTGACTAAAACGAAGACCGTATGCAAAAGTTACGACCCCGACAAGTTGATGTACTAACTTACCTCAATGGGTCCCACATGACTTTTGGCGCTTCATCTCCTAGGGTTAGGTTTTTGGATGTCTAGGGTTTTGACATTCCTGTTTATTTTTAAAAATTCTTGGAGAGCCTCATTGTAACCATCTTCTTGAGAATGAGCGTAGTCGTCACATCTCTTCTTAGAGATAAGCCGCCACCATTCTAGCAAGGTTATTTTCAGTCTGCATTTTATAGTTTCAACATATTTCCTTATTGAATAGAAACCATTTTTATTGTATTTATGTTATTGTTCCTTGTGTTTCTGTGTTAATAATAATAATAATCTGTATTCATTTTGTTATGCTCATAAAATCCAAAGCATATGGCGAGTGTCATGTAAGGTGTCTTATAGCAAGGGAGGCTGGAAAACATGGATTAACTCGACAAGATGAGAGACAGTTACATTATCTTCTTACAATGGGGGTTCATAGTGTTTTATACTGCTCACATTCACCACATCATGAATTCCTGGTTGGGGGGCGGGGGGGAGTCGAGGTAATAATCATTGTCCCCAATGAGTTGGAGAACAATATAAGGGCCAAAGTGGAGAGGCTTCATGATCCATATTTATGAGCGGAACGAAATGAAACACATATCTATAACATTAACACATATATACAGAGAACAATAACATAGATACAAGGAAAATTAACTTCTATTCAATAAAGAAATTTGTTGAAACTGTAAAATGCAGAATGAAACAATCTTGCTCGAATGGTGGTAGCTAATCTATGAGAAGAGATGTGGCGGCTACGCGCATTCGTCTGAGCCCCTTACAATGAGGCCTCGAGGCCTTTTTGCATCAATAAGTAATCAACAAACCCTAAACATCCAAAAACCTAACCCTAGGAGATGAAGTGTCAAAAGTCATGTGGGCCCCAAAGGGGTAAGTTGGTACATCAACTTCTCGAGGTCATAACTTTTGCATACGATATTTGTTTTAGGCGCACGATAGCCTGTTAGAAAGGTCTATTCGAGGACTACACATTATGCCATCACACTCTAACTATAAATAGAGTGTGACTGTGGCATGCCCAAAAAAACGTTGTTTAGGGCCTCAAAATTGCCCCGGAAGTTTAAGACTTGAAAAGCTAGAAAAAAACTGTCAAGATGAAAATTGTATGTGAGCCAGTTGGAAGAGGTGGATGGCCACCAATATCCGCCTGGATCAATCCTACCCCCTTAGGAAGCAATGGTATCCATTGCATTGAGTTCCCCCATCAGATGAGGAAATTTCTATTGAACTTGGCCCTGGGTGAGCCACTTGCCTTGGTGCAGGAGTTGCCCTGCTTTGACAACATGGTAAAGTTGAAGCTTCTGTTGGCGAGTACCCTTGACCTGTGTGTCCACAATATAATTAGTGGATGCATGTTTCATGCAGTCAGGGTTGAGCTCTGTCGATGTCAATTGTTTTACTATCTCCGAGGTGTCAAATAATGGTGGAAAGTATGGCCAAAGGAGATCCACATTAAACATTGGGTGCAAGGCAAGGAAGGGGGGAATGTTGAGCTCAAAAGAATCGTCACCCATAGCCTTGGTGATGGTGTAAGGTCCATAGCGAAGTGGATGAAGCTTCTGATGGGGTCATGTAAGGCATTCTTTATGCAAATGCAACCAAACTTTATCGCCCACCTAAAACTTGTGGGGCACCCGGTGTTGATCACGACGTTGCTTGTACTTGGCATTGGACTTATGCAAAATATCTTGAACCTATTGGTCAATGTGTTGGATTCGTTTAATGAAATGGGTGGATTTGTCGACTTTGGTTTGAGCATCGAGCGATTCTGCTTGTGTGGATGCAAGGGGGTAGTGCAACATCCATGGGAACTAATGGTTGAAATCCCAACTCCCCCTGAAAGGGGTCTTGGTCAGTTGAGCTATGTATGGATTTGGTGTAACTGTGTTGAACATAGGGAAGACTATCATCCCTTGTGCACAGATTCTTGGAATTGTACATGTGCAAGATATGCATGATCATCTTGTTGACGACCTCGGGCCATCCGTTTGGGGGGGGAAGGTCGTGGATTTGGTGAGCTTAGTGTCTAGCTGTAACCAGAGGTTTGACTAGAATTTGCTAAGGAAATGGATGTCTCGATCTGATACGATGGTCTGTGGTATCCCAAAATGTACCCACACTCATTCGAAGAAGATCTTGGCAGTGGCCTCTGTTGTGATTCTCTTCTTGTAGGCGACTAGAATCACCATCTTGGAAAATCAATCGACAACCATGAAAACAATCATTTCCATACTTGGTTGAAGGAAGGCCTAACATGTAGTCCATCAAGATGGATTTCCAGAGCCCGTTGGGAGTAGGCAAAGGGGTGTACATGCCTTGTTTCTTAATGGTTGATTTGACAATGGTGTAGGCCGTGCAGGAACTGATATACTTGTTGACATGTTGTGGAAGTTTCAAATAAACAAAAATGTTACTGCAGCACTGTCGTTGTCTTTTCTACGTCGAAGTGTCCTACCACCCGACTGTAGTGAGATACCCAAATAAGCTTTGATTGCTCGCTTTATGGGACACATAGATGGCCCAGATGGCACAACAACTCGTCCTGAAGATGGAAATCAACGACAATTGTGTTTGTTCCCAACATGTGGTAGGTAGTAGCGAAGTCGGGATCTTTCTCATAGAGTTGGGGCCATCTAGAGGTCTCATGTCCACAGGAGTGTAGCATCGTGGTTAGTGCTACAACTGGAGGTCGACTGAGGTAGTCAATGATGTGGTTGGTTCTCCCTATCTTATACTTGATGTTGAGATGGAATTGTTGCAAGTATGTGAACCACTTATGATGGCGGTCATTCTGTAATTTGCCTTGTCTCTGCATGAACTACAGAGGCTTATGATCAGTGTGGATGATTGTCTCCTTCCCGATAATGTAATGCCTCCACTAGCGACAAGCTTGTACAATGGAGTACATTTCTTTGTCGTAAGTGGGGTACTTACAGATGGTTTATGATAGTGTCTCATTATGATAGGCCATGGGATGTCCATGTTGAGTGAGAACTGTTCTCACAACATAGTTTGAAGCATCTGTCTCAATCTCAAAAGCTTGTTGCAGGTCGGTTAATGAGAGCATCGGGGTTGAGCAGTAGTGTTGCTTCAAATCATGGAACAATTTTTGTTGCGACTGGCCCCACATGAATTTTTCCTTGCCACCACCCCTGGTCACTTGGCTAAGGGCCCATGCAATGTTGGTGAATCCCAACACAAATATGTGATATAAATTGGGAAGGCATAAGAACCTTCGAAGCTGAGTGAGTGTGGTCAGGGCTGGCCATTCACAGATGACTTGGATCTTGTCTAGATCAACATGCACCCCATGTGCATCAACAATGTAGCCTAGGTACTAGACCCTGTTCATGCCAAAGGAGCATTTTTCCAAATTTGCATATAGCTTGTGTTGCCACAGAGTGTGCAAAACCTGCTGAATATGTTGCAAGTGTTCCGCCCAACTCTTGTTGAAGATGAGGATGTCATCCAAATACACCACCACAAAAGAATTGATGAAAGGTTGCAAGATATCATCCATCATCCTTCTGAAAGTTGTTGGGGCATTTGTCAAGCCAAAGGGTATGATCAACCATTCAAAAACACCTTCTTTGGACTTGAAGGCAATCTTCCATACATCGGTCTGCTCTATTGGGACCTGGTGGTAGTCAGACTTTAGATCAATCTTACTGAAGTATTTGGCCCCCTTGAGCTGGTCAAGGAGATTGTCAACTTGGGGTATTGGATATCAGTTCCTGACTGTGATTTTATTTAGGGCCTGATAATCAATGCAGAGTCGCCTGGTCCCATCTTTCTTCTGCACAAGAAAAAATGGGCTTCTACAAGGTGATGAGCTTGGTCGTATGTGCCCCTTTTCGAGCAGCTCTTGGATTTGGTACTTGATTTCCTCATTTTCTGATAGAGAATAGTGATAGACTGGCCCATTGGGTAGCGGTTTGCTGGGGGTCAGATCAATTGAGTGCTTGACCTGTTAGTACAGAGGTACCCTAGTGGTTGAGGAGAAGATGTCTTTGTATTCTTCCATGACCTTATCCAATTGCTTCTGCTGCGTGGAGAGACCTGTCGTGGAGGCCATGGATGTGGCTGCAACATTTCGCTCATTTTGAGCGCGAATCACGAAGAAGACAGACTTCCTGGTTTAAGAGATGACCTTCCTACATTGCTTGGCAGAGATCAAGGAAACAGTAGTAGGTGGGACTACCACGGGTATCCTGTACAATTTCTTGTCCTAAGTAATAATAACACTATGAAGCCTAGACCCATATATAACATGACGCATCCATAAATAAGGTTGTCCCAAAAGAACATCACAAACTTCAAGGGGGGTGACATCACACAATACCTCATCTTTGAATGGCTTGATGTCGTATGGTAGGAGACATTGTTGGTTGATGTGTAGATTGCTCCCTTGGAAAATCCATTCGATGGTGTATGGATGTGGGTGTGGTGTTGTCGACATAGCCAACCGCTTGATGACCTCTATTGAGATGAGGTTCTTCTGGCTACCAGTATCAATGATGAAGTGCAGCAGAGTACCCTTCACCCACATCTGTGAATGAAAGGGGCGCTCACCTTCCTCTGGTTCATCAGGTTCACTAGGCTGGATCTTGGTGGTAGCAATGGTGGCACTCGGTTCTGCGTCAATGATACATCACACTTTTCTGATTCTGACTCAAATTTAGAGGCTTTCACCTCGACCACCAATGACTACTTTGGGCGGCATTCAACGGTGTTATGCCAAGGGCTCTTATGGAACTCACACCACTTCCCAATGTCTTTCTTTGTCTTCTCGTTGTCCTTCTTTGTTTGCGGTTTTGACTAGTTGTCTTGAGGTTGTCCATCCTTTCTATGCCCTTTGTTATGTGGGCTGGGGCCGCCTTTGTGTTGCTTCTTCTGTGAGGGGTTCACAGACCCAAACTACAACTTCTTTTGTTTAAGCTTCTGCTCGATTTTGACAGCATATTAATAGGTCGGGCCCAAGGATGATATGTCTAGAAACTCTATTTATGTCTGGATGTATCTATGCAGACCACCATGGTACTTGAGCACAAGATGTCGCTCAGAGTCTTTGATACCCAACTTGGTGAGCAAGGTATGGAAGACATTGGTGAACTCTAGCACTTTTTGGTCCCTTTCTTGCCACAATGTGGTCCATGCTGTATATAAGTTGTCATAACTTCCAACAAGGTAGTATTGTTCCTTAATAGCATCCCTGAAATAACCATGAGTGGGTGCGACTACAAATAATGTAGATCCCTCTGTTTCCTTTTTCTCATAGAAAGTCTCCCACCAATCTTTGACATGGGGGGTGACCTTAAGGAGCACAAATGTAATCTTTTCTCTATCAGAAAAGTTATGGACAAAAAAATACCCTTCTAGAAGGTTTAACCATTTGTCTACAACATCCGTATCTATTTGACCTTCAAATATAGGAATATAAAAAATGATATGTACCTTGAAGGGGGCGATGCTTCCACGTGAGGAAGATGCGTCGCCTGTTGGTAGTCATCGAAGGATTTGCGTAAATTTATCCATCATCTCGTTCCTCTGTCGTGCGAGGGCTTCCTCGAGCAACGATTTAAAGGGATATCTTACCCCATTGTCTCTCTTTTCTTCCCCCATGGGCAGCCGTTGAGTTTGGCCAGGGCAATCTTCCAAAGTCTCAATTGGTTCGAGTCCCAACTACTTATACCCTGACCTCATTGGGGACATGGATATAGAAACAAATGAAGAGTAGACCGCTCTAGTACCACTCAACCAGATTTATGAGTGGGACGAAATGAAACAAAAATCTATAACATTAACACATATATACATAGAACAATAACATAGATACAACGAAACTTAACTTCTATTCAATAAAGAAATCTACCGAAATTGTAAAATGCATAATGAAACAATCTTACTCGAATGGTGGTAGTTGATCTCTGAGAAGAGATGTGGCGGTTACATGCATTCATCTAAGGCCCTTACAATGAGCCCTCGAGGCCTTTTTGGCATCAAGAAGTAATTAGAAAACCCTAGACAGCCAAAAACCTAACCCTAGGAGATGAAGTGCCAAAAGTCGTGGGCCCCGATGGGGTAAGTTGGTACATCAACTTCTAGGGATCGTAATTTTTACATACGATCTTCATTTTAGGCACATGATATTCCGTTGGAAAGGTATATTCGAGGACTACACATTATGCAGTCACACTCTAAATCTATCTAATGGTGTGATTGTGGTGGGCCCAAAAAAACACTATTTAGGGCCTCAAAACAACCCCAGAAGTTTAGGACCCAAAAAGCTAGAAAAAAAACTGCCAAGATGAAAACTGTATGTGAGCTAGTTGGAAGAGGTGGGTGGGCACTGATATCCACCCGAATCACTTCAGTTTGTGATGATGGGGGGATTTAAAACACTGGTATTTCATATAAAACTAGACTTTACACCAAGAGTAAAAACTAGAGGGGAACAGTGAGCAACATGGCGGGCTTTCTAGCGTTGTTGGGCTACCTTGAGCACTTCGGAGACTTGGGCATGTTTGCATGCTAGATTCTGCAAAAACGAAAGGGTGGATGTTTGTTCTTTCTATTGGGGTGGAGTTCTAGAGGGTTGCAAGGTGAGAGGAAGTTCACAAGGGGCTAAAGGTTTATATCCAAAGGAGGCCTCAAAAGGAGAGATCCCAATAGAAAGATGGACATCATGATTATAACTATGTTGAATATCATGGAGGGTTGTATACCACTATTTGGTTTTGGCAAATTGGATGTGAAGAGATGGACAAGGCTACGACTAACTACCTCGGTTTGGCCATTTGTTTGGGGATGGAAGTCAATAGAGTATTTGAGTTGATAACCTAATAAATCCCATAATGTTTTCCAAAAGGTGTTGATAAAGTGAGCCTCATGATTAGAGATGATGCTAGTAGGAAGGCCAAAGTGTGGCCAAACATTATGAAAGAACAAGCATGTGATTTGGGCAACATTAGTGGTCTTAGTGCAAGGGATAGAAAGAGCCATCTTGGAGAAACGACAAAGAATAACCCATATAACATCATGTTTGTGTAAGGTCATATGTAAACCCTTAAGGAAATCCATGGAAATAGAGTCCCAAGGGCGAGAAGGCAGAGGAAGGGGTTGATGCGAACCAAATTTGTGATTGGCAGGTTTATGTTGACTACACAAGGCACATAAATGAATAAAATGTCCACTTGACGAGTAATAGAAGGCCAAACGAAATATTGTTGCAAGTGCTTAATTGTTTTCAGAGACCCAAAATGACCACCATAAGAGGAATCATGAGCCTCTTTAATCAAAGTAAGACGATCTTCAAAACCTGAGACACATAACTAGTTGAGTTTATATGGCCACCCATCTTTAATAGTATAATCCAGAAATGGTGTTTGATTGACCACAGTGGGATGTTGCACAACAACACATATCTTTGCAAAGAAGGGATCAAAAGAATAGAGAGACTTCCAAGCCTCATAGGCAACACAACACACAACCAAGAGTTGAAGTACCTACGTAGGGGGCCAACTCAGGAGATTAGCCATCCGATTGGACACAACCTTCTTGGATCTAATCACCAAATGAAACTATTGAATGCAAGCGACCCACTTTAAATGATGTTGCTCTTGTATCTTAGTCTGAGAATTGATGAAAATCAACAGATGATGATCTGTGTGGAGGATTGTTTCTTTCCCTAGGATGTAATGGCGCCACTGTTTCAATGCTTGTACCAGACTGTAGAACTCTTTTCATAACATATCACACCAATAACATATCGAGAGGCGTTCGTCTCAATCTCAAAGAGATGCACAATATCAGGTAAACGAAGTATAGGAGTAGAACAAAGGGCATTCGTGATAGCCTAAAATTGTTGTAGTGCCAAGGGAGACCACACAAACTGATTATGGTTGGAAAGTTGATGAAGAGGGCGTGCTAACTAAGATAAGTTAGCAATGAACTGCATATAAAAAATAATGCCACCCATAAAGCTCTTGCGTTCCAGAGATGAGTAAGGCACTGGCCATTGTGCAAGAGCTTAGACTTTAGTGGGATATGGGCTAACACCCTCAATAGAGACGAAAAAAATCAAATATTGAATTGAAGGTTGCCCAAAAGAAGATTTACAACATTTCACCTGCAGTTTGTGAGTGTGCAATAAGTTTAGCACAATGCACACATAGAGAAAATGATCCTCCCGGGTCTTTCTAAAGACCAATATATCATCCAAATAGATGTTGGGTATGTGTTATATTCTTTGCACAACTAGCTCTAGTGTCGCCTCAATTTTCATGTCACATTTTTTGCCTCATTTTTTTGTGTCACCTCGATTTTCGTGTCCATTGTTGGGTGGTTTTTTGGCACATGGTTTTTGCCGATGGTTTTCTATTTTCGGTTAAGGAATTAGCATTGTTGACTAATTGAGGTCATTGGGTTAGGGTTTTGGATGTTGTTGGCTCCTATATGTATATTGTATTGTAAACAATGTATCACTATGTATGAATATAGAATAGTTAGTTTTCTCGGTTTGGGTTTCCAAGGGAAAAATCTATGTGTAATGTTTGTATTTTCCATTGTATCTTTTCTATTCTTTTACTGAAAATCTGTTTGCAGAAAATAATTGTACAAGGTTAAAATCTACAATATATCACCACAATTTTTCCCAAATGGGCTCTAAAAATATAATTGATTAGCTACATGAAAGTGGTAGGGGCGTTAGTAAGACTGAATGGCATCACCATCTATTCATAAAGCCCAAATTTGGTTTTGAAAGTTGTCTTCCATGTGTCTATTGCATTCATGCAAACCTAATGAAATCTTGTTGTAAGATCCATTTTGGTAAAGAAGTGGGCACCCTTCAAATGATCCTGTAAATCATCAATGTGTGGTAGAGAGTAACGATTATTGACTATGAGAATGATGATCTCCTTGACTAAACACCATTCCTCAGACTCCTTCTTGGGAATGATGAAGGAAGGAGAGGCACAAGGGGAAGAAATTGGCTGGATGTGGATGGTATTAAGAAGTTGTTGGATTTGGCGTTCCATTTCCTCAACCTCACGAGGAGCAAGGCAATAAGAAGGGGCATTGGGCAAAGTGGCTCTAGGAATAATATGAATGGAGTGTTCAATTGAATGAATGGGGATAGTCTTGTGGGAGCAACAAAAACACCGTCAAAGGATGTGATTAAAGCTTCCATATTTGAAGGAAGGGCATGAGAGGTGATGCCTAGTTTAAGAGGGCAAACCAAAGAAAGGGCAATGAACTTATTGACACTGCTTTGACGAACAACAAGATGGCCATAAAGTAAGGCAGGGGATTTCATAGAGGATGAGGTGAGGACATAGGTACAAACATCTTTTTGAAGATGATACTGATGATTGCAAGCATGGTAGACAATGTGATGGATTTCATGATAGGGAATACCTAGAAGCACATCTGCACAATCCAGAAAAGACACATCATAAAGAATAATATCCCAGAAAGGGTCGATGTTAAAAGTAAGGGCACAACGTTGGGTCACCATCACACGGGGACCACCTGGTTGAACCCAACTCAATTGGTAGGGTGTCGAATGAGGGGTAGTAGAAAGTGCCAACCGGTACACCAAATCCTCAGCAACCAAATTATTTTGGCTACCATTGTCGAGGATGAGCATGACTAGGGATTGCTTGATCTGGAAATAGTGAGTAAACAAAGGCGTTGGTGAAGAATTCTTGGAATCAGTGGACATGACCAAGAGAGAGGGGTCTGGTTCTGTAGAATTCTCCAAAGTGATCAAATCGGGGGAGGTATTGTGCTCGAGGAGGACACATGAGAATCAACGAAGAAAGTCTTGAAATGATTCTAATTACGGAGAGCACGACATTCAACTGAGGAGTGAAATTAATATTTGTGATAAGAACACCATTTGCTAGTTTTGGGTGAGAAGGGAGAGGCAAGAGAAGGAGCTGAGGAAGGGCCAACTTTGGATAGAGGAGATCGAAGGAGAGGAGCGAGCTTCCGTTTCACAGTCAAGCCCCGAAGAAAGGCCTTATCTAAAGAAGAGCTTTCAAATAAATCAACCTCTCTATGTATAAATAATAAAATACCATAGCAATGAGTACCTCTTCCGGATCTTGCATCTGCAGTTGAATGTGCAACTTAGTAAACACCTCAATGTATCTTTAGACTGACTAGCCCGAGAGTTGGTAGAGTTGCAACAAGCGAGCTAAGAGAGTTTGACGGTACCCCGTGAGATAGAAGTGATTATGTAGCGCTTGAGAAAAGGTATCCCAAGAACCAATAGGTGGAGGGGTGTCCACAGAAGGATCGTCGAAGTCCACCCGAGAGGAGATATCTATTTGGACATCCCACCAAGCTTGAGCAATTCCTTCCAATTGCAAATTGGCGATCTATAACTTCTTTTCTTCTGTCAGTCCTGGGCAGGTCTTGAAAATAAGTGGATAGATTGCAGACCCAATAATCAACAACCTCACCATTCATATGCCCTGAAAAATTAGGTAGCTGGAAACGAGTATCCAACTGCATTGGCACTGGGGAGCTCCATTGGAGCCGCATGAGTTCATTCGGAGCAAGATCCCGGTCTTGAATGGGAGAAGATTTCCCAGATGTAAAATCCTTGGGGGAGGAGTCATTACAAGGAGGCATGAGCTTCATAAATTGAAGAAACTAAGATTTGGATCTGGATCTTGTTCTGGATGGGAAAACCCTGGATCCAAAACCTTGAGCACATCGTTGGGAACCCAAAAGGGAGGGTTCCTAACAAACCCTATCACACCCTTGAACAAATGGGAGAAGTGGGGAGAAGTGGAAGATCCCCACAACGAAAACACTGAGCAGTGGAGGGTGAGAACAACCCTAGCACACTGTGTTGGAAGAGATGGAGAACGAGTTGGACCCCGGGTGCACCTATGAAGCTGCAAATCACCACAAAGGACTGGGCAATGGAGGTATGGAGAAAACCCTAGCACACTACCTCAAAGATGGAGGGTGGAGCCACCCATAGCGCTCTTGTGGATCTGAATATGGGATGAGTGCAGACACTAACAACCCATAAAAAAAATTCTTTATTAGAAACTCATTGGAGTATAAGCATCTCATATCTAAGCTCTGATACCATTTGAACTGTAATAACAATACTTAGGAATTTAACTAGAACATGAAAACATGAATACTATAACCAAATTAAGAGCAAAATCAGACAGAAATTGAGGTTTATCCTCGATTGCATTATGGTGTAAATCATGTGGCATTCTGCCCATGATTTCCACAGGGAAAATGAAAAGATTGGAAGCCTAAGAAGCTCAAGCACCCTCTCTCCACCTATCACATCTCCCTTCCCGATACCTCCTCTCACCTCCTGACACCTGTCCCACTCACATTCCAATCTCCCTTACACGTCACCTCCTCCCCGCCTATCGCACCTCCCTCATTCCTCTACCACCTCGACCTTTCCCTGGCTAACGCAACCTCATCCCAGCCTCCGACCCCTCCAATCGCTTCCTTCCACATGGTCATCGCTCACTCGTTGGGCCATGCGAGTTTTCGCCAAGCACCTCGCTCCACATCACCCCTGCGCATACACTATCAGATTGCCACTTGCAAAGCTCGCATTGGTCACAAACAAAGACCATTCATGGCCTTGAGGCATCAGGATGGACTCGCATAAGTCATTGACACCGTCTGAGAACAATTATGGGTGTTAGGCCTAGTCCTAATCCCATTGAAAACAATTATTGAATATTGTGGGAAGCAGTTGAGACCTCGCCTCACCCCATAAATGGAAAATGTTGCAGAGAGCAGCCATGAAGGCACACTTACGATCTGAAGCTTCCTTATGGGCAATTTTTCCTGTAAAGAACATAACTATGCCTAGCTCGCATCTGACATCATGAGGTCTGCACAACCTGATAGAGTGGGCGCTGACTGAAGGCTTTGAAGGCAGTGATCTGATCACATTCTTGGTGGTTGCAACCTTTTAGTATATATATGCAGTTTTGATATTTTGTTAAGGTCGAATGGTTGAGCTAGGCTCCCTGCTATTGTAATATTTTGATTGAGAACAACTGGTTCTCTGGTTATGTATTTGTTTTTTTGAGACATTTTGATTAATCTAAGTCAGCTTTCTTACTCCATCTTATTTGCCTCTGATACTGAGAGAGTTCATGTTTGATTGATTCATATGGATTGTTGTAACTATATTATGATAAATGTTTGATTATAGTACTGTTATGATTTCTTTCAGCTTCCTTGAAATTTGAATCCAAGAGAACCTTGTGTTTAAGTTTTTCTTCCTCAGGCTGTTGGAAAATCTGATGTTCATAGCAGACCTCTACACCTTTCTCACTAAATCTTCCTCCTACTCACCCTTACTCCAACTTACTGACTGAAGTTGATTAAAGACCTTAATGGCTGGTGCATGCTAGTCCAAATTTTTGAGTTGGAATGCTATTATTATTGAGTTTTCTCCATTTGACCACTCAAAACTCAATTAGCTGTGACATATAAAATGATGGGTACTGGGCTTACCTTCAATGCAATTTGAAGGTGACTTCTAGTGCTAACATTTATGGCGTCATTGCCGGGGAACGAATTGAAGACATTTCCCCAGGATAGAACGCAAAGAAACTGTGATTCTAAAGGTGCATCATATATCATTACCATTGAAGATTGTAACTTGCACCTGGCGAATCCACTATTTCGAATCCACTGTTTCAATTTTGGCTCCTAAAGGCAGACATACGAGGTCCACTTCACTGCTGCCTCTAGCAACGTTTGAAGCTGACCCAGAGGAAATTATCAGAAAGGGAAATATCGCTAAAAAAGGTACCTCTACTATTGTACCAAGTCTTTCTGATAATTTGCATAATCCCTCTTTACAAACTCCAGTAACTGTTTCTGATTCTCCTATTATACAAATTGTTGAAGTTTCAAGAAATTTAAGTTTTGGGAGTTTTCCTGCCGATTTCTCCCCTCCTATTCTTGGTTTGGAAGGAGAGAGCTTTGACAACCCTTTCTCCCCCGAAGTTGTGAAGTTGAAGGAGAGATATTTGACCTTAGAAGTCTTTCCTACTCCTCCTCCTATTAGAGTTGGTGTAGCTACAGAAGGGGAAACCTTTGTTACCTCTAGCCCCTCATCTTTATCTCCTAACGCTCAACCTTTTCCTTTTTCTCCCAGAAGCACAACCCCAGTCTCGCCTATATGAACTCCATCTCCTCCTGGTTCTCCTCCAGGTCACACTCCAATGGCAGGAGCCAATCCCCCCAGAACTAGGATGGAAGCTATAATAGATGTTAGGTATGCCCCTCTTGTTTTGCCTCAGACTCTGAATGCCCTCCTAGCAAATGGCTACCTTAAGCAGTTGCCCAAGTTCACAGGCGAGGGAGACATAACTGCAGAGGAACATCTTGAAGCCTTTTACAATTTTACAGATTGTCATGTCATCATGGATGCAGATGTATGGATGAGGATTTTTGTTCATAGCCTTGAGGGTGAGGCTAGGAAGTGGTTTAGGCCCTTGCCTCCTGGATCTATTGATGGAATTGAAGCCCTAGATGAAGCCTTCTTAGAGAATTGGGGGGATAGAAAGGATTTCCTTTACTATATTACAAAGTTTGGATCACTGAAGAAAAAGGAAGGGGAATTTGTTTTTGACTTCTCAAAGAGATTTAATAAAATGTATAGCAAAATTCCCACTAAGGTTAAGCCTACATAAACCTCTGTAAAGATTACTTATTCTAGTTCTTTTGACCTTGATTTCTGCCTCTTGTTAAGAGAAAGGAGAGCTACCTCCTTGGCTCATGTGCAAGATGCAACCATTGAAGTTGAATCCAATATTATGGTAGTTGATGAGCTTAGGAGTAAGGCTGTCAGGGACAAAAGAAGGGGAAGGTCTGAAACTTCAACCTCTTCCTCTGCTGCCCACCCTCAAGATGATGAACTTACCAAATTAGTAAAATCTCTTTCTGTTGATACAGAGAAGGTAAAACTTGAAGCAAGACAGACCTATAGAAATACTCAAAACACTGATAACAGAGGTATCTTCAGGAGACCTAATAATGCTCCTCATATACTTCCAAGAGAGCCCCAAAATAGAGGAAGGGATGATCAAAGGATCCAAACCCCTTTACAAAACAACCTTGTAGATGAAGACAATGAAGAGGATGAAGAATATGATCTCGAGATCCATTGCTTGGGTGACACCCCTCCATCCCCTCACTTGACCAAGTCTGCATATGGGGAGTCCTTGATGGATAATCAAATAAATGAATTAAGTAAGGGAGAGAAGGCAAAAGAGAATCCTATAAAATATAATCTGAGATCTAAAAAGAAGGGGGAAAAGACTAATGCTTCAGATCAACCCTCAAAAACAGAGAATTCTGCCAAGGCTGTGACAATTGGCAGCAAGAAAAAAGACACTCAAAACCCTCTAGTTTTGATTGAGGATCCTACCCCATAAGTCAAGGAGATTCTAAAATCTCCATCTTCCTTCAGTTTTGGAAATGAGATCCAAAAAATCAAGATCCCTGTACCATTTTTGGAACTGATAAAAATTGAAGAATTTAGAGAGTGTCTTTCCGAAGTGTTGTTGCCTAAAGCCTCCTCAAAATCCACTAATTCAATAAATCTGCAAGATGAAAAGCCAATGGTCATCTTAGGTCATTTGATAGAAGATAGAGATGATTTGTCCCCTACCTTCTATACATCGCTGAACATACATGATAAAGTGTTGCATAATTGTTTGTTAGACTCAGGGGCATCTCACAATCTCATGCCCAAAGCAGTCATGGATGAACTTGGATGAGAGATCACAAAGGCCTACCATGACTTATATTCCTTTGACTCTAGGAAAGTGAAGTGTCTTGGGGTCATCAAAGATCTGGTTGTGACCTTATTTCAGTTGCCCATGAAAAGTGTGGTCATGGACATTGTAGTGGTTGATGTTCCCCCCAAGTTTGGCATGCTATTGTCAATATCTTGGATAAAAAGACTTGGGGGAACTTTACAAATGGACCTCACATATGCCATCGTTCTTGTATTTGGGGGTAAGCATAGAAGACTTTACAGGGAAGCTCAGTTGGCCTACATCATTAGTGATGAAGCAGACCCCACCAACCACCCTATTTTTTTCTATTGACACTGATTTGGGATACAGCCTATTGCAGCTCACTGATGCTCCTGAAAACCCTCTTAAAATAAGAAAATAGTCCATCACTTCTTGTGAAACCCCTCCTCCAACTACCCTTGTTTGGAAGATGTTCTTTGATGGACCTCTTCTAAGGAAGGTGCTGGTGTCGGAGTGGTCTTTGTTTCACCTTGTCAAGAGACTATACCTTTGTCCTACAAGCTAGAATTTGAAACTACAAATAATGTGGCAGAGTATGAAGCTCTTGTTTTGGGTTTAAGGGTTGCAAAAGACATGGGGATTGAAGAGCTATCCGTATTTGGGGATGCAAAACTAATTGTTCATCAGATCAAAAATATTTATCAAGCCAAGCACCCTAGGCCTAAGACTTACATAAATGAAGTATGGGATCTAGTTGACAGTTTCTTCCTAGCTTTCAACATTTCATTTATTCCAAGAGAGGAGAATACCATGGTTGATTCTTTGGTTGTTTCAGCAAGCCATTTCAGAGTCTCATTGCCACCTAAACTCAAGTATGATGTAGGGGTGAAATATAGACCCTCTGTACCTGACAATATCAAGCATTGGAAGGTGTTTGAGGATGATAACGAGATCAAAAAGTTTCTTGAGTTTGTTGATGAGTTCTCTGCATTACATATTGATCAGGATCATGATTCTGAAAGTAGTCATCACACTGATGTAATTTTAAATAAAATTGCTAATCACCATATTGTTCAGCTGCCTAGCAACCACATTCCAAAGGGACTAGTTCCTTTAGAAAGGTTGTTCGATGGGAATGATGTGGCAGTAAAGGTTAAAGGCTCAGTTGATGATGTTGATATAACTGAGTACAATGTTGGTATAGAGAAAGATCCCAAATTTGTCAAGTTGTCAAGCAACTTGTCAAGAGAGCAAAGGGCCAAATATGTTGAGCTGTTGAAAGAGTTCGTTGATGTGTTTGCCTGAACATATGAAGATCTCAGGACATATGACACAAATATCATTGAGCACAAGATCCCATTGAAGGAAGAGTCCAAGCCATTTAGGCAGAAGTTGAGACAAATAAATCCTATGTTGTTGCCCATTATGGAGAAAGAAGTAAAAAAGCTTTTGGATGCCCAGATTATCATTTCCTTGAGGTATTCTGAATGGGTGGCCAACTTGGTCCCAGTGAGAAAGAAAAACGAAGAAATGAGACTTTGTGTGGATTTCTGAAATTTGAATAGAATCTCTAAGAAAGACAATTACCCCTTGCCCAAGATGGAACACATATTACAGAGGGTGACAAGGGCATCCATAATGTCTATGATTGATGGCTTTTCTGGCTACAATCAAGTCTCTGTCTTGCATGAAGACAAAGAGAAGACAACCTTCACCACTCCTTGGGGTACATTCATGTACACTAAGATGCCCTTTGGATTGATGAATGCATGAGCAACCTTTCAGCGAGCCATGGACATAGCTTTTATTGGAGAGAAGGACAAGTTTGTAGAAATTTATTTGGATGACATAACAATGTTCTCACAGTCTGATAAAGAACATTATGATCATAAAAAAAGAGTCTTCTTCAAATGTAGAAGATTTGGCCTCTCTCTAAATCCAAAAAAATCATTATTTGCCATGAAAGAAGGGAAATTATTGGGGCACATTGTGTCAGCTGAGGGAGTAAAGATTGATTCAAGTAGGGTAGAAGCTATCCAAACTTTGTCACTCCCTAGATCCAAGAAAGAGGTTCAGTCTTTCTTGGGGAAAATTAATTTTTTGAGAAGTTTTTTTTCAATTTTTTTTGAGATGGTAAAATTTATCACAACCATGTTGAGGAAGGGGAATGAGATCATGTGGACTTCTGAAGCTCGTAATTCTTTCAATCAGATAAAGAAGGCCTTGATTGAAGCACCTGTGCTTATCAGTCCTGACTACTCCAAGGAGTTTCTGATTTTCTCTTTTGCTTCATCTGACACAGTAGCAGCTGTTTTATTGTAGAAGAATGCTGAAGGGTTAGAGCAGCCCATTTCCTTTTTTAGTAGGGAACTGAGAGATGTTGAAATAAAGTATGACATCATGGAAAAACAGGCCTATGCTTTGGTTAAAGCTCTCAAAGCTTTCAGAGTTTATGTGCTACATTCAAAAGTCATTGCATATGTCCCTTCGGCTTCTGTGAAGGAGATCCTCATTCATCCTGACATAGACGGAAGAAGGAGCAAGTGGATTACCAAGATCCTTGAATTTGATCTCTAAATAAAGCCCACCAAATTGGTTAAAGGCCAAGGTTTAGCTAGGTTGTTGGCTGAATCTAATTACAAAGCCTTGGGGGTCAATTTCATCAACAATTATTCAGAGAATCAACAAGTTGAGTTGTCTGATGAAGATCCTCAAGTCACACCCCCATTGGCAGGATGCACTTGGTACAAGGACATTATATTTTTCCTACAGAAGTTGCAGCCTCTTGATGGCATGGAAAAGAGCAAGGTAAGAGCTTTAAAGCTCAAATCAATTAAATACTGTCTGATTGATCAAGTCTTATATTGGAAAGACCTTTTAGGAGTGCTATTAAGGTGTATAGACCCACAAGAAGCCAAAAAGATCATGTATGATTTTCATGATAGTTTATGTGGGGGGCATCACTTATGGAGAACTACAACCTACAAGATCCTCAGGGCTGGATATTTTTGGCCTAGCCTCTTCACTGGTGTTTGTTCTAAAATCAGGGCTTGCGTTAAGTGTCAGAAGTTCTCTGGAAAGCTGTAGCTCAAGTCTTGCCATTGAAGCCTGTGGTAGCTTCAAGACCTTTTCAACAACGAGGCCTGGATTTTATTAGAGAAATCCACCCTGCTTCAAGTGGTCATCATAGATGGATCTTGACTGCCATAGACTACTTTACTAAGTGGATAGAAGCTATCCCCACAAGAAATGCTTCCAACAAAGTAATCATTGGTTTTCTTGAGGATATTGTGGCAAGATTTGGTTGTCCAAATAGAATTGTCATTGATAATGCTTAAGCTTCTAAGGTTGAACCGCTAATTAAGTTTTGTGAACAGTTTGGAATCACATTGATTCACTCTACTCCTTACTACCCCTAAGGGAGTGGACTGACAGAGTCCTCTGACAAGAGCCTTATTAAGATCATCAAAAGACCGTTAGAGGACAATAAGAAAGCATGGGATTCAAAGCTTAAATTTTCTCTATGGGCCGATCGAGTGACAACAAAGTGATCTCTTGGTGTCTCTCCTTTCCAGCTTGTGTATGGAGTTGAGGCCATCTTTCCTTCTCAGCTCACCTTGCCCGTGGCAAAATTCTTCCAAGACTACCAGGGAGAACCAGATGATATGATTAGAAGAATACAACAACTGGTAGAAGTGCAACAAACTAGGGAGTAGCTACTGGACAAAGCACATGACCATCAACAAAAGATCAAGCAGGCCTTTGACAAGAAGGTAAACAAAAAGGATTTCCAACAGGGAGATCTAGTACTCAAGTGGGATGGACCTAAACAAGATAAAGGCAAACACAACAAATTTGAGGCCTTATGGATCGACCCCTTCAAAATTTCCGAGGTTTTTTCAAATAACACTTACAAGTTGCATGGTTTGGAGGATTTTGAAGTTTTTGGTAGCCCTGTAAATGGGCATTTTCTGATGAAGTTTTTTACTTAAGCCATGAGTGGCTTCCCATGTCATTGTAAACATCATTTTTCTTTTATTTTTCTTTTTTATAAGTGACTCCACAACCCAATACTAAGACACTGAAACTGCAAAAGGAGTTCTTAGAGCCTCATAGGGAGGTCTCTATCCCCCATGGAGCCTATATGTTAACACAAGGATCTGCAGACTGTTTCTTAAAAATCAGACAGAAATTGAGGTTTACCCTCAATTGCATTATGGTGTAAATCATGTGGCATTATGCCCATGATTTCCACAGGGAAAACGAAAATATTGGAGGCCTAAGCAGCTCAAGCACCCTCTCTCCACCTATCACATCTCCCTTCTCGATACCTCCTCTCACCTCCCGACACCTGTCCCACTCACATTCCAATCTCCCTTACATGTCACCTCCTCCCCGCCTATCACACCTCCCTCGTTCATCTGCCACCTCTGCCTTTCCCTTGCTACCGCAACCTTGTCCCAGCCTCCGCTCCCCCCAATCGCTTCCTTCCACATGGTCGTCGCTCACTCGTTGGGCCATGCGAGTTTTCGCCAAGCACCTCGCTCCACATCACCCCTGCGCATACACTATCAGATTGCCAGCTGCAAAGCTTGCATTGGTCACAAACAAAGACCATTCATGGCCTCGAGGCGTTAGGATGGACTCGCATAAGTCATTGGCACTGTCTGAGAATAGTTATGGGTGTCAGGCCCAGTCCTAATCCCAATGAAGATAATTATTGAAGATTGTGGGCAGTAGTCGAGACCTCGCTTCACCCCATAAATGGAAAACATTGCAGAGAGAAGCCATGAAGGCGCACTTACGATCTGAAGCTTCCTTATGGGCAATTTTTCCTGTAAAGAACATAACTATGCCTGACTTGCGTATGACATCACGAGGTCTGCACAACCTGACAAAGTGGGCACCGATTGAAGGCTTTGAAGGCAATGATCTGATCAGATTCCTAGTGGTTGCAACATTTTAGTATATATAGGCAGTTTTAATATTTTGTTAAGGTCAAATAGTTGAGCTAGGCTCCCTGCTATTGTAATATTTTGATTGAGAACAACTGGTTCTCTGGTTATGTATTTGTTTTTTTGAGACATTTTGATTAATCTAAGTCAACTTTCTTACTCCATCTTATTTGCCTCTGATACCGAGAGAGTTCATGTTTGATTGATTCACATGGATTGTTGTAACTGTATTATGATAAATGTTTGATTATAATACTGTTATGATTTCTTTCAACTTCCTTGAAATTTGAATCCAAGAGAACCTTGTGTTTAAGTTTTTCTTCCTTAGGTTGCTGGAAAATCTGATGTTCATAGCAGACCTCTACACCTTTCTCACTAAATCTTCCTCCTACTCACCCTTACTCCAACTTACTGACTGAAGTTGATTCAAGACCTCAATGGCTGGTGCATGCTAGTCTAGATTTATGAGTTGGAATGCTATTATTATTGAGTTTTCTCCATTTGACCACTCAAAACTCAATTACCTATGACATATAAACTGATGGGTACTGGGCTTACCTTCAATGCAATCTGAAGGTGACTTCTATTGCTAACACCTTCGACTCCGATGCTTTATACTCATGTGAAAGAGCATAGTCATAACAATCTGTTGCATTGGAGGTGGAGTTGGGCACTCTTCCTATAATTATTAATGGTCCTTGCTTTATATGGTGTTGGGTGAGGGTCCCGTTGTTCTTATCACCTCTCCCATTTCCGCTAGCACTCGCTCTGAGAAATCTAAAATGATTATATTTATATGTATATATGTTTAATATTTTATTAATAATAATACCCATCTCTTTTATATTTATTAGTATTTTTTTTTTAAATAAAATTTTTAGCTAAGAACATCAACAATGTTATTACACATGCAACACATTTCCTTTAATACACATATAAACACAATGATTTGTTTGTAGAACAAAAAAACTCGAACCATTAAACATACAATATATCTCCTTTAATATACATATAAACACATAAACTCAATAAAAAATTGAACCATTACATATGCAACACACATGTAATGTAATGTACATATAAATACAAAAAATTGTTTGTAGAATTAAAAACTTTTTTTTTGTAACGAAAAATTAACTCACGAGAAACTCACCCCGATACTTCCCCACATATTGGATGATACAGGAGTGATAAAACTGCGACCCTAGGAACCCAAGTTAGGCTTGAACTTGTGACCTCCCCCAGTAACACGAGGAACAGTAACACGAGGGAGTGTGCGCACGCCCTTAGGGCCGTAGAATTAAAAACTTGAACCATAAGACATAATTCTATATATTGCTAAAAACATCTTAAAGAGTTGAGGGACAATAGCTCAAATGGTGGGGAGGTATGTATTGCACTCTCCCCACCCAAGTTCAAATCTCCAATAAAATTTAGTTCCTTGTGACAAGGTTAAAAGAAGATAAATACCCTATTTAAAACCAAAAAACCAAATCATAAATTATTGGTATATGTTACTTACAAAATATTAAATATACCTTTTGAATTATAGTAACAATAATCAGGGAAAAAAAAAAAGTGTATAAGTATAATAACAACAACCAGGAAACCCCTAAAAAGAAGAGTCTATTGAAGTGTATAAGTGTATGTTGTTCCATGGTTGTTAAGAAATGGAACACATGCATCATTATTCAGAATAGGCACAAAACCCTGAACCCTATCACTATTGGTTACGCGACATCTGCCCACGAGGGAACAAGGGACACCATTATTCACTCTGTAGAATACGGTAGATTAGAGCCGAGGAAAAAGAGGGGATGGAGACGTGTTTGAGATACAGTCGACAGCAGAAGCAACTCTGTATCCATGCTAAGGAAGAGTTTTTCATTGATTCGAACTTCTTCTTCCAGGTACTAACCATGCCTTTGCCACTTCTTTCTACTTCCAAGTACTTGGTATGCAATGCAATGGATGGGGTATTCTGTTTATTTTTTCCTCGTTATGTATTTACTTATATATGGCAACAACAACAGTGGCTGGAATAATAATGCCGCTGTGTATGTCCATATGCTGTTGCTTCTATCCGTTTTGTTCACATCTGTCATCTTACTTGCAACATTTCAGTATTTTGTTATCGTCATCATTGAATAGGGTGTCCGAGCATTTGCAATTTGGTTCCAGCTTTTACTTTACGAGGTGAAGGGTTGGTACTAGTCTGTCATCAGTCTTATTCTGTGATGCCTTTGATTTCAGGGTTGTTTTCTGAATATTTTCTTATTTGGTGGGTAAACAGAGGGATGTCTAATCTACAAGTTCTGCACCCCCTCCTCCCCATCTCATGGTTTGGCAGCATTTTGAGTTCCTTAATAAGGCATTGGTCAACTGACTCAGCTTTGCCATCATTCTAGTGGTTTTTGATTTCGCTTTTGAGCTGGTGAAGCTTAGGGCTCAAAGGTAACTCTGTGCTTATCTGGCACCCACATTCCCACAAAGGTTTGGAAGGTCCACACTGTCTGCTTATGAATTTTCCATCATTGCGGGTTGTTCCCTTACAATTTCAGTCATTGGCTAGCAGGGGAAATACCCATCATTACTTATCTACTCCTGCAACTGCTTGAAAACCCAGAGCACTGGCATTCATCTGCTTGAGGCTTTGTTAAGTTCTTTATTAAGAGTTGAATTTAACTTGTCTGTAATCTCATGGAGCAGGGATCTGATAGTGTCCATCTTTACAAAAAGTTATATGTTTTGTAATATATACATTTTATATAATTATAATTTAATCACACATGTTGTACATTTTTAATACTTGAATTATATGGCAAATTTGATTGCAAGGTTAATTTTATTTGAATATTATTGTTGTTGAATTCAAACACAAACACGAACTATGTGACTTAGTGTACACCAATGCATGTGTATAAGTATTAAATTGGATCATTTCTGTGTTGATTAATAATTAAGTAGCTTTGGCCTGTCCATAAAGACATGCTTCCAGTAGAGGATTCCCATAGGCTGGCCGAGATACCTCTATTTCCAAAAGGTCTAACAGTTGAAGATGGATTTCTTGAGCAACAAGAGTTGTTGCAGGTTGACCTCTGAGCTCACTGAGATTTAATAGCTTGATTATGATCCCTAGCTTCATTTTCAATAGCATCCTCTACACCATTACCAACACACAATGAAGCTAATACTGATGAATTACTCGATTCTGGAGCTTCCAATTTGTGGACCAAGGTTGTGACTTCATCCTTATGGTCCTGAACATCAATTGCATGTTTCTCATCAGTTAGAGATTCCTCCTCTATTTAATCTTAAATTTGCAAGAGCCATCTCCTTAGATCTTCTTCATAAATCTGAACACATTATGAAAAACTTATGTCTTTATGGGATTCTTCGTCATAAGATTCCCATAATTCAAGATATTCATCTATGAGGATAGTAGGTGCTTTTCTGTATCTCTGCATCTATGAAATTCTGCCATTGTTGATGATTCCTCCCATGAGGCCACACTCTGATACCACTGCTGTGTACCAAAACTTGGAATCTGATTGTTTTTTCGAAAGAAAAAATCTGAAAACTGGAAAATACTAACCACAACAAAATAGTAACAAAACAATGGAAAAGATTGTACCAGCAACAGTGGATTCACTGCTAACAACAGACAATTCGATTGTTTACGAACAGTGTCTTTGAAAGCAGATTCATCAACATTAATAACAGGGGAAAAACACAACAACAGCTATTAACAACATAGAAATGCTCCCAAAAATCCTTAGCACAAATCCCAACATATCACGAGAAGGTGTGGATGCCAATTCAGGCCAAATCCAAGGCAGTATGGATGCCAATTCAGGCCAAATCCAAGGCAGTATGGATGCTGCCCTTGGCCCAAAAGGTCTCTTCCAGACTATACCTTCAATAACACACTTCCTAAAAATACTTCCATTCTCATGATGAAAATATTCTTTATAATGAAAGCTCCCACTTAGACTTACTGGCAAAATTAAAGTAATTAACAAAATTAGTCTGATTGATGAACTGTCTAACCCTTTTTATTAACTTCCACTTTTTTTTATCAATTACACTGACAGACATAATTAAACTAATTGCATTAGTTACACTGACTGACATTTTTGTCTTTGAGTACTAATTGCTATTATCGAAGTTGATTATCCTAGAGTATTGTAGCATTCTCTATCTTCTTGTACGCAAAGTACCTTTCCATCTCACTTATCCAATCCACTAGTGCTTTTGCTTTCAAACTCCCATCATAATGCGAAACTTTAACCTTGGCTCCTCTTTTACCTTCAAAATTCTTATCAATGGGGCTGCAAGATGTCCTTCTTGCTCTTTATGTTTTGCTTGTGAACTATTGACTTCTGGTTCTCCACTCTGATGTCTTGTTTCAGTGCCAATTCTTCTTCTCAACTCTTATGTTTCCTGGTTTACACCGATTCTACCTCCTCTTCTTGCCATCACTGCAATTCTAACCCTCTTGACTCCAGATAATTTAACTTTGAGGACTTTTTCCAATCTCCAAAACTTTTCTTTTACCAAAATTCCCAATCACAGGTTCTTATCTTGCTCTAATACCAAAAATGATGCAGCAGGTAAGGCAATGGGCCCAAAATCAGGCCATTTGTGCCTAGACTCACAGCACTTAGGTTATTGTAACAAAGAATCAGGAACAACAATAAAATCTACAGAAGACATAATATGAAATACAACAAATGCTCAATAGGGCCTACACTTTTTGCTTATTCAGATATCAGATTGTGTACAGACATGTGCCTTGCTATGTTGAAAATGTGTGAGCTTCACTTTTGGCCACAACTGACCTTATATTGTAATCATTATTGTATTTCTAGGTTTGGCTAAAGCCAACCTTGTACATGTAGGATCACAATTCGTCTTGGAGAAAGTAATCTTTCATTCTTAATAGAGTGTGTTGCCTAAGGCCACCTATCAAGTGTTGCACTCTCTTGTGCTTGGGTTTATTTCTCTTTCTAGTGCACTTGTTCTTGGGTTCACTCTCTCTCTAGGGTTGCACTCCTCTTTGCTGATTTCTCTTCAAGTGTTGTGGTGTTCTAGTGTTCGTTTATGTTTCTCTCTATTCGTAATTTGGGTTTTGTGTTGGTTTCATTTGATTCTTTTGTTATCTCTTGTGAATTTTAACAGGCTATTCACAGGCTGCTCCTTTGTACACTATCTGTAGCCTCAAACCTCTTTTTTCACATTTGTAATCCACAACTTCAACAAATACTCTTCCTCCTTCATATTGGTTTGCCTCTGGCATCCAACCAGTCAACTGCCGATCTTCTTCTCACAGCAACCAATCTGCTTCATTCTCCTCACAACCTCTTGGTGCCTTCCTCTCTTTGGCGATGCCTCTTGTAGACAATTTAGCCTTCTTAATGAGACTAGTGTGGGATTGTTGACTCAGATCCTAAGACAGGGTCTGGTCTTTCAGTGGATAGACCTCCGCTTCTAGACAGTAGCAGTGGGGTTGCCCCTTGAGGCGGAGAGACATGCAGCGGACTATCTTCTTCTAGCTGTTCTAGACAGACCTCCATCGCGAGCTTTTCCTCTTCGATCTCGGATGCTAGGAGGTATACTTTTACAGAAGAGTATGACCTGAAATGTAGTGTTTCCTCCTCCTCCTCAGGTGACAAGTCCAGGGGGCCTTGAGGCTCTCCCTTATACCCTTCTTCCAAGGCATCCCTCCAAGGAGATTTTGGCCTTTGGCTTTTGGTACTTAGCAGTCCACACATCACTTCAGATTTCCCAGCAGCATGTTCTCCTCTGGCTATCAGATTTTAGATTACATCTGCTTTTGGTTTTTATAGGAGTGGCCTTTGTGCTCCCACAATATCTTGATACTGTTGTACTTAGCAGTCCCATTGACCTATTTGTGGTCGTGTGTTGGACATTGATAAAATTATTTTATCTTATCTTGGAGGTTCAACTTCCCTCTCTAGAGGCTGTCTTCTTGAGGACTAGCCTTCTCTTCCTTTAGACATCCTACTTGCTCTCTCTTGCAACCCAATTTCCTTCTTGCTATACTGATTTCATGTAACACCCTGTTTCCCCCAGTCTATAAAAATAACTATACTGGCCAAGTATTGTGGCAAACTCAGAAATGTGAATGTGTGATGTGAATGGATCTTGTGAAAAAGGTCGATGAATGTAAATAGTATTATGAATATATATATTGCAGGACTGCTGAGAGGGGGTGTGCTGAAAAAGAGACCACGATGGCTGAAGAAAGGTGGTGGAAGGCACTTGGAATGGTGGCGATAACTTCCACCGAAACCAATACCGTATTTTGGACTTCACTGGCCCGGAGAACCAAGAGCGGCTCGCTGGCCCTGAATTTAATGACTCGCCAGGTTGGTAGGTAAAGAGCTCCTCATGAGTAATGAAGGATGGGGGTGAACCACCCATCCGTAGAGTCCTCAGACCTGACCACTGCGAGGAAGATCGTGCCACACGCAACCTCGCCGAAAGGAGAAAAGGCAGGAAGAGTGGGCGATCAGGGGGCAGGCGCGAGGGGAGAAAGAGAACTCTGTCTATATGCAGAGTGGGTGATAGAAGAGAGCAAGGAGAGTAACCTTCGCTCCTGGTCACTGGCAAACAGAGACGCAGTCTCACAGCATCGTGGTCTCAGCTCGGGGGTGGCTAGTGGTAAATCCGCTGGGAGTCGCTGAGCCTACGGTTGGGTGGAAACGAGCACCCCTCTCAGCAGTTGCATAACCCCTGGTGTTACTTTCTGATAAGTGTTTTGCCTTTGGCATCTTAAAATATATGTATGCTGACATTTATGATCATAAGCTGTGAAATTGTGAATGATTTCATTATAAGAATGTTTGTATGGTCTCTTGATCAGTACTAGTAGTTGTATGTTTATATGGAAAGACTACGTATGGCTTATGTTCTCATAAATTGTTATTTATATGCATACTGTTCTAATTCAGACTTCACGCCTGGCTCTCGGAAGAGAGATACCCTTATCTGCCTCAGATAGTACCCTGGGTAAACCTCCCCATAGAGATACCCTTCCCGAAAAGGCCCATCAAGAACCTGGGAAAAGGGCGTGAAGGCGCAAGGCCTTAAGAAATCCCTGATAAGTATCGAATCGATGGACGAGATCCCATCGGGAGATCGATGGTCACTCACGACCGTTAGATCGGAAGAAGAAACTGGAGGGTCAAGCGCCTTAACCCTGAATAGGTGTTAATCGACGGAGGAGATCTCGTCGGGAAATCTGTGGTCACTCATGACCGTTAGATTGGTAGGAGAAAGTAGGAGGTTAAATGCCTTACCACTTTGTCTTTCTGTAGCGAAGAGATCGGGATCGTAGATCCCCAAGGTCCATGAGAACATCTGGACCGTTGATTTTTCCACATCCAGGAAGTAGTGGGAGAATGCGCGACGTGGGACAGATCTGAGCTGTCAGATCTTAGCTAGAAAAACACGACAGCCGTTGGATTTGTTAAGAGATGCATGAGGGTTAAGCCCTCGTGAACAAGGGCGAAAGTCTCGAGAGATGAGTCGGTATCGGGGATTCGGAATTCGGGATTCCGGGAGTCCTGATGGCAAGGGATCGGGACACTCCATGGTGAGAGTCCCGATATAGATCTAGACCGTCCATCCATGAAGGACACGTGGCGGAGATCGAGAGTCCATCGGTATTTCGGATACCAGAGATTCGAGTTGACAAAGGATTTGCGTCACTGGGGGTCGCAAGTCGCAAAATCGCGAAACAACGAGGACCGTTCATCTGAGGGAGGACACGTGGATGATAATTCCTCGACCCCTCTCCGCCTTTGCAAGCAATGCACAAAAAGGATCCCTTCGGAGGATCCCAGGGTCTGTAATGACCGTTTGATTTAAGAAAGAGATGCAGGCATTAATGCCACGACCTCCTTTTTCCCTTGCGAGAGATGAAGGAATCGGGACCATAGAGCCCATGGTCCATGGAAGTGCCTGGACCGTCCATCTATAGAGCACACGTGGCCGTTGGTAAGCGCTTCGACGTTTCTACACCCGGGAAACAAAAGGGCAAAGAACCCTTGCCTTCGCGAGTCACGAAATCCCGATACCCGAAACCCCGAAAGGATCCATACCGTTGGATCAGGGGAGGCTTACGACCGTCGATCTCCCTTTGGAGGGAAACTTTGGAGACCTCGGAAGTTTCGGGGATTTGAATGGGGAAAGGTAGAAGTCGTGTATCGCGATTCCCCGAATCGCGAAAAGCTGATAAGCTCTTGGCTGGCTTAAGCGCGTGGACACAGTATAGGGTCACGTAGACAAGACCCCAAGAGAGAAACTTGCCCCTCGCTAGTCCCGTCGGGGTTCGGCGTTTCGCTGTTTCAAGCTTCGAGGTTTGCAGAGTCGAGCGACTCGACGTTTCGGTAGCACTGAGTCGCAAAGTGCGAAAAGACGTCGTGCTGATTCGGCCCATAGTCGTGAACTACAACCACATGGAGGTGGAAAAAGGAAAGAGCTAGCCTGTGCTAAGCCCCATAGGACTTCGGGGATTCTGATTATTGAGAAATCAATGAAAAAGTTTGTTTTTCATAGTGGGTATGTGACAAATTGGTATTAGAGCATGGTTACAACACTTGGCCTGCTTGGGCTCAGGTACTAGCCGCGTAAGAAGATATTGTTATCTGCGCTTTCTCTTTAAGGAGAAGGATTGCAGAATGAAACTGTAATCTGGGAATTTTCTGTAACCCCTCTGCTAAAATGATAACTACTCTTATAGGAGTAGGGATGCACTGATCGTTATCACTGATAAGATCTGAGTGTGAATGACAGAGGTGGAATAAATTGTGCTATGAAGCTGCACGAGCCAGACAAGGGACATGAACCGCGTTGTCCTGTTTTAGTGTTACGATGGCTACCTACTAAAGTAGGTAGAGTCTCTTGCAATTGAGAGGACTGATGAAAATATGTAGGGTCAGATTACCTGACCTGTAATGGTTAGAATCGACAACAAGGATAATCTGTTTGAGCAAGATTAAGAGGAGTCCTGTGGGACTGTTGCTAATTCCCAAGAGTGACCCTTGTTGGTTGTTTCCATAAAGAGAGGGTAACATCTGTATGAGTTATGACTATGAGATTAGTCCTGTAAGTAACTTAAAAGCTCAGAAGAGATAGAGGGAGAAATCCTTCAGAAAATAGTTTTGAAGATTGGATGGGATCGAGAGTCAAGATCCATTCAGAAAGAACCGAAATGTTTCGAGTTGTTCGATCTCGGAGAAGTAGCGCACTGGTTAGTTGCGAGGAGATACCGAAATTTCGCAAAACAAAAGGGCTTGAAAGAAGCGATGAGAAATTCGCTTAAAGATCATAGTCGTTGATCAAGGAGCGATCTGGACCATTGATCGTTCAGAGAGAATTTCGCAATTTCGGGGATCGGGAGAACGGAGGTGAAAGGTCTTCGACTTCGCGACACGCGAAATCCCGATACGCGAAACCCCGACAAGATTTGAGCTGTCAGATCGTGGAAGAATCGGGACCGTCAGATTGAGAACTCCGAAATTTCGCAATTTCGGGGATCGAATGATTTAAGGTCCTTCATGACAGAAGTCCCGAAACGCGAAATCGCGACATAATCACAACCGTTGGTTGGAGAGCCGTTGGTGACCGTTGATCTGATCTGAAATTTCAACATTTCGGGTATTGAGAGTCTGAACGGACGGTGGAATTCTCGGAGGGAGGAATATCGAATTTTCACGAACCGTTAGATCTAGTTGATCAGCGGAAAAGATAAGGCAGATAACCTCTCATCACTCACAAGCAGGAGGAATAGTATCCGTTAGATTGGAATCAACGAGAGCTGTTGATCTAGAGCTTTGAGGTTTCGTCTATTGGGAAAATAGAAGCGTAGACTTTCCGAAGTTGCGCCAAGTAAAACACCGATTCAATCAAGGCCGTTGGTTAGTGGATGACCTGGACCGTAGATCCGGTGTAATCGGATCTTCGGGAGTCGGAGGTCTAGAAGTCAACGGGCAGAGTTTTGAGGACTCACATGTTACGAAATCCCGACGTCCAACCTGAGCCGTTGGATTGAGACAGGTGGTGGATCGTTGATCTGACGCATACACATTTCGTGGATTCGAAATCGGGAGTTAAGGGGGTGAAGACTCCGCCAGAATCCTGAAAGGTGGAAAACCGGGACTTGATCAGGACCGTTGATTGCCAGAGAAATCTGGACCGTGGGATCCAGATTGTCGGGCCCGCATGGATCAAAAGTTTGGGAAACGGTGGAGCGTTGTCCATGGATTCGCCGAGATACGGGATCCCGATGCGTGTCTAGGAGTTGACCCCGGGTTCCGAGCGAAGGGTCATATGAATAAAAGAGTCGATAAAGCCTTAGTTTTTGTCTTTCGGGTTTTTGGATTTCGGGGATCGAGGAACCAGAGTTCCTTGCAACATGAATCCCGAAATCGCGAAATGCGAAGCGCCTTTTAGTTCGGATCGTGGGCACCGCCGGTGGTCGCGTGAGGAGAAGGCGTGAGCTAGTATGATGAATATGCATGAGTTGAATGCAGTGTGAAGCTTCATAATAGGAAGCCTGATATTAATACTGGTAAGGTATGAATGATACTAAACGTGCAAAGTAATGCACATTGATGTAAGAGTATAGTTATAGGCACGATATGATTGCCCTGATGAGTGAAACATGAAGCAAGTATTGCTCTTGTCCAGATTAAATAAATACCATGGAGGCATAGATGACTCCATTCTGGGGAGTCATGAGAGTTCTGTTCCAAATAATAGCCTGAGGGAATGTATTCCATTTCCTCAGGAAGTATCAATATAATTAGATGAAAGGGTAAATGAGCAAGGATGCCCTCTTGTCATAATAAGAGACAAATAATTACGCCTTTGAGCATCACATGAGAAGGATTGTGAAGGGATCTGAAGTGACTAATCTTAATAGTAGAGATGCAGGTTTATATTCCTTAAGGGGAATGTTTAGTAAAAAAAAACTAAAAGCTAACTCAAGGTTGAGGCCTTCACAATAGTGATGGATATGCAACCAGGAAGTTGCATGCCGAAGGAGTTCCCGGTGGAGGAACTGTATAAGGACTCTGTCAGAGGAACAGAGTCACAACCCTAATAATTGTTGAAGGTTGGACAATGGGCTACAAGGCTTGTCCATATATAAGAATCCTGGATTACATTTTGAAAGAATCATGTAATTAATAGAAGACTAATAACCGAATATTGACCATTCTGATAACCGAATGAAAGTGTGTAGGATGCACATGTTCATGATTCATTATGAGCAAAGAACTGCTACTAAAGCACGCTAAAGTATCTTAAGAGTTAGGATGAGTCTAACCCAGGGTTGCTCAGAAAAAGAGCAGCTGTGGAAACTAGTATGGTTGGTAAGAGGCCAGTAAACCCCTGAGTGTTATTGAATGAATAAATGAGTACGTTTAATTGATACAGCTTGGTTGAAGCTGTGATTAAGGAAAGGCAGCGAGACCTTAGAGATAACTTGACGGGGCTGAAAAGCCCCAGGCGATGTAGAAAGAATTGGGAGAAGGGGAGAGCCCTCAATTCTTCCCTTGCTGTGCATTACGTTTCTATGGAATGAGGAAGTTAGTACATTGATGAACAAAAATGCTTTGACACCATAATAATGATGGTTGT
>ML796689.1:0-17129 GCA_009831015.1 Picea engelmannii | reverse complement strand
TTGTCATTTGATTGGAATGATCTGCTTCATTTATCATCGAGGTCTAGCCATAATCTTAGGCATCCTGAAGAATGCATATTGTTGGTCAAGTAAGGGATGGCATATTATCAATAAAAGAGTAAAGGGAGGCCTTTTTGTCATTACAGAACCCTCTGACATTAAAGAAGAGCTAATGATGGTAAGCAGTACGAAGAAGTTTTGGTTGGTGTTTCTTTATGACAATGTCATATCATCCTTTATGGAGAAAAGTACTGTCAACTCCATCTGAGGGATAGGGACTATGGAGATGTCAACATCAAATCCTGAATTCAGGCCAAGGATGGTTCTTCAGATTTTAGTGTTTCACTTGTCTTTTTTGGATCATTGTTATGCTTTGCTAATTTGTGATGGTAGGAGGAAAAGGGAAATCCTTTTTGGCTTCCTATAATCCGTAATATCGGGGATATGAAACGCTTCATCCCCAAAAAGGGAGAATGCCTCCATATTGGAAAAGGAGACGAGAGAGAGGCCACCACTTTTTGGTTAGTGTGGGAGGTGTTATCTCTCAAACTCTACCCCAGGAAGAAAAGTCCTAACTTCAGCGGGAGAGCCTAGAGGTACTACATGAAAGCCACCCAATGTCACCTCAGTGGCCTTGCCCCACATTTCAGACTAAGGAAGAAGCTACCCTAGCCTAGGGGGAAATCCCTAAAGGTCAATCTAGTCTAATCGGTTGTAGCAATGAGGGGATAGTTACTTAGACTAGATGGACAAAGATAACTAGAAACTTTACCAACTCATTCTCAATGATTAAAAACAAGTTAAAATGTGCAAGTGGTTACTAGATTTAACAAACCTTTGTGGTATGTTACTTAGACAAATGTGCTTGTTAAAGGTATGATCATGGAGTGTTGGAAAGCCAATAGAGAATATGGCACTAAGTGAATCAAGCTTACTCAACATTAATTAACTCAAAATGTCATCAACCATTAATAGTTATGGAAACGCTAAAATGTTTTAATGTTCTCACTTTCATATGAAACATAAATATTTAGATGAAAATAAAACGGCACCACAAAGATTTTTTCATTTGTTCCACTATGTCCATTAAATTATCATCAAATATGAGATCCCAGATTTAGGTGACTTGATTTCCATCCAACTTTTTTTTCCTTGGAAAAAAAGCGTAATTTTATTACTTTATGAACAAAATTACATTCTGCAGATACACCTCTTGGTGTATTCTATTACATTGTAGTCTGTAGCTGAAAGTTATCTAATGCATTTCATGAATGCTTCTGTAGTCTTCATAGTACTGTTTGCAAATAGTATGCCTAATATATATATATATATATATATATATATATAAAATTTGTTGCTGATCATTGATTTCTCCAAATACAATCTTGTTCTTCATAATGCTGTTCAACAAAATTGTGCTGATTTGATTAATCCAAAAAAGGCCTGTGCAAATATTCATTTGCTTGTTCATTTTGGTACTCAATTATTTTCCACTGGCCCATAACCAAGTTAATCCCCTCTTTCAACCTCTGGTCTGCTTCTTTATTGTTTTCCCTGTAGACATGTTGGCAAACAAAAGTGTCAAAATTTGTTTGCAAACGTTGTATGTCTTCCACCAATGTAGCAAGTCTTGTGTTTAAACATCTTTGTGTGCCTTTTATCCAGTTTATGACATTTAAAGAGTCCCCAAAAACTTTTAAAGTTCGACATCCTTTTTCAATAGCAAAAGCAATGAGTAGTTTGAGGCTCAAAAGTTCTGCAAAGTTATTTGTTCCTGTCCCGAAGCCAAAAGTCATGATAAAATAGTGTGAAGGAGAGAGGTAGAGGAGTCCTCCACCTCCACAAAGATTTTGTTGGGAAGCTCCGTCAAAGAAACCCTAGGGGAGGTATTGTCGATCACGACTTCTTGAGGCTGTCTAGAGGAAGGACTAGAACTCTCTGAGAGGAACGAGGGCAAAAGAGCGACACTACTCGCTGCAGTGCGCTCAGGGGCAGGTGGTATTCCTTTGAAAATGAAGGAGTTCCGGGCAAGCCAAATGCCCCATATAACCAAGAGGGGAAGGCTCTTAAGAGTTTGTAGTCACTCTTTTTCCACCAGGTATGCCAGGAGTGATCCAAATCCCATCCTTCCCAGATGCAATGTAGATTTAACAAAATTCCTCTTCTGAAGGTTGTCCCAGGTCGGGACCTTATTTTGTAGGACATTCCACATAAAAAGTCTAGTTTTTGTTGGACTTTTGACTTTCCACAGTTTCCTCCACCACCAAACAGACTCCTGGGGGCCCAGATCAGAGTTATATTTTAGATAGCCCAGTTTGGGGGAGTAGATCCCAGATCAATTCATCCTCAATGTCCGAGAGTCTGATCTGTGAGAATTTTAGACAGTAAATATATCTTTCCAGTTCACGAATTTCTTCTTCACTGAGGTCCAGCCTAATTGGATCCTTCCATCCCTATGACCAAAGGGTAGAGCGGTTGGGGTTCACCAGGGAGCTTAGGAAAATAATACCCAGGGAGTGTAAACACTGGATTAACTGCTCGATAAGTAAGTGATTTCCTTCACTTCCTGGCCAGGGATCTTTCCCTATTCTGAAGCGGTTTCCATTTCCAATTTTCCAAGCTAAACCATTTTCAATGAGCGGGAAAGCATTTAGAATGGCTTTTCCAGATCACCGAGGCTCCCTTTTTGGATTTTTGTTGACTTCTTATCCAAGCCTCGAGAGGTACTGATGCTATATGCTTATGGAAGATGGCCTTAGTCCAAAGACTAGAGGTGTTTATAATACGCCACCCTCCCTTGGCCGCCAATGCTTTTGAGAAAAGGAAAATGTTTCTCAGTCCCCACCCTCCAAAAGCCTTTGGGATGGCTATTCTCTCCCAACTGACCCAGGGGATTACATGAGCCTCCTTTTTCCCAGTCCAGAGAAATTTTGAGGAGAGTTTCCTTGCTGCTTCTAGGATTCCTTTAGGAATCCAAGAGAGGGACATCCAATATACAGGGATAGCTTCCAGAACTGACTTTACCAACACCAATCTCCCTGCTCGTGACAGCCACCGGTGACTCCAAGCATTTAGCCTTTTGTCCAATTTCTTCAGGAGCCACTTCCAATCTTCTTTTCTGTAATCATTGGGTTTTAGATTGAAACCCACGTACTTTAGTCCATCATCTAACTTCTTTCTTTCGAACGGAAAAAAAGAGAGGTGGGCTTGCTCTTCTTCTTCTGAAAGGAGGAAAGTAGAGAGCGATGATTTTCTGTCATTTATTTGCATCCTTGTTGCTTTGGAGAAAAGAGAAAGGATGTTCCTTAAAGTTTCTGCCTCCCTTCTGGACCCTCCACTGAAGATTAAGACATCATCCACAAAAAAAGAGATGTGTGAGACAAAGTAGGTGTGATTTTGATTCCTGAAAAGACCCCTGCATTCTTTGCCTGTGTAAGACCTCTATTGGGTCCTTCCGCTACTAGAAGGAAGAGGAGTGGTGATAAGGGACAACCTTGTCTGAGCCCTCTTTCTGGTGTAAAGAAGGGTGAAGCCGAGCCATTTATTAAGATTGCAAAGGAGGCTGAAGAAAGACAGCTCATGACCCAAGTAATGAAGGGAACATCAAACCCTAGATGTGTCAGTAATAACCGAATATACAACCATCTTACTCTATCATAGGCTTTTGAGAGATCTATCTTTAACACTGCCCCTTTTAGGTTTCTTGTCTTCATGCTATGTAGACCTTCTTGAGCTATACCTATGGCTTCATGTATCTGTCTTCCTTCCAGAAAACCAAACTGTTGTGCCGAAATATTCTTGGAAATGATTTTTTTAAACCGTCTAGCAATTAATTTTGAGACGATTTTATAGGCACAGTTGCAAAGAGAGATTGGTTTGAAATCATCCAGAGTCTCCGGGTTATCCGTTTTTGGGATGAGAGCAAGCAAAGTTGAGTTGAGACTTTGTGGGACTTGACCTAAAATCCTTGTATCCTCCACCATTTTCAGTAAGATTGTTCCTATAATCTCATAACAACCCAAGAAAAATTCAATGGTCCATCCATCTGGGCCTGGACTTTTATCTTTTTGGAAACTGTGTAGTACTTCTAGGAGCTCTTTTTCTGTGACTTATTCCATTAGGAATCGATTTTCTTCTTCTTCAACAAATCTGGGAAAATATTGTGCTACTTTAACTACTTCCTCTATTGAAGCTTGGTTTTCTGCTTTAAAGAGATTTTGGAAGTAAGTTTTTCCCAGTATTGACATCCCTTCAAAGGAAGTTTCCAAATTTTCGTCCTGATCCTTTAAATGCCAGATAGTATTGATGTTTTTCCTTCCTTTGGGATAGGCTTGGAAGAACTTTGTGTTTTCATCTCCGCTTTCCAGCCAAGTAGCTCTGCTTTTTAATCTCCAAGTCTCTTCTTTTTCCTTGGGTAGTTTTATCCTCCTTTTCTCCAGTTGAAGTAATCTGAGTTTTGACTCTGTTGTGCTCAGAATGCCCCCTTCATCTTCCAAGAACCTTTGTAGTTCAAGTTCGATATCTTTTAACTCCTTGTCCTCATTTTTCCTTTTTTGGAAAGCCCATGGTTTTACCACCTCTTTGATTCTTTTTAGATTTTCTGTAAACTGAAAAGCTGTTGACTAAGGTAAATCCTGTCGGTAGGGTATCGAGTGATCCTTTATTAGCTTAAAAAAAGAGTCATCTTCAAGCCAAATTTTGTTAAATTTAAAAGGGTTGGCTGGCTTCTCAGAGCCCTGTCTAAATTCCAAAAAAATTGGATGGTGATCTGACAAGCCTCCAAAACCAATCCACTGCTTGAAGGTAAGAAGGTTGTTCAGAAGAGAATCATTAATCAGAAAACGGTCTAGTCTTTTTGCCACTCCTTCAGTTCTGACTTTGTTATTTTTCCAAGTAGGCTTGAGGTTTAAAGGATCTAGATCCGTTAGTTTGGACTCTGCAAATTTATGGCAAAAGTAATCAGCTAGCGGGTCGGGCCTGACACTGTTCCCCCAGACCTCAGAGGGACCCAGGGAGAGGTTTAAATCTCCCCCTAAAATTAGCAGTTCTTGGAAGAAGGATTTTTTGAGGAGAGAGTCCCAAAAGAGTTTTTTGTTCTGATAGGGTCCATAAATATTGAGTATATGAACTGCCTCCTTGAGTTCCGAGGTCAAAACCGTTAGCCCAAGTGCCGAATCCAGACCCCAAGAGTTGAGAACTTGAACTTTAAGAGAGTTCCAACCTGTGGCCAATCCACCTGATCTGCCCATAACATCCACTGAAATAAATACCCATCCTGGTAGCAGAAGTTCCAGGCTTGTTTTTACCTCATCTCCTACTCCCATAGTTTCTTGGAGGAATAATACATCCGGGTGTTCTGTGGTGACCACCCTTTTTAGGGAAGGTTTTTTGAGGGCCCCCGCCAAACCCCTGCAGTTGAAAGACATAATCTTCATCCCCGAACCTTGCCCCGGGGCTTCGATGCTCTAAGTGCCTGTTCAATAGATTGTTGTTTTCCGGCCAAAATATCTATTTTGGCCTTTGATTGCGCTTTGGAGAAAAGTGACTTTCTCCCCCGTCCTCCCCTGTCTAGGGAGGAGACTTCATCCTTTCCCAGTCCACCGATGGCTTTATTTTGAGATCTTAAGAAGTAACGGGTAGAAGAAGTTTCCAAAGACTGGGACGAGGAGGAGGAGGCTTCTTCTATAAGACAAAGACGCTTAGGGGGAGTCGAGGCTTCCAAAAGGGGGGGATCCTTAAAACAGATCGGGAGGGACTCGGGGTGAGACTGGGAGACATTGTTTAGAGACAAGTTTTTTAGAGCCTCCAACCATTCAGTACCCTCTAAAGACAGATTATTAATTAAAACTGTAATGGGGAGAGAGGGAGGAGGAGGATTACCCGATGACAGTGTCTTCGAAAAATCTGAGTTCGGAGAAGATGTGCTCGTTTTCCTTATTTCTTCCTCCGCAGTCCTTTCGGGGGGTGGAGAGCAAACTTTCTGTTCCTTTTCCTCTGAGGCCTCTGTGGCGGGCCAAGTTCTGTAGTGAGGGGTGCTTCCTTCCCAGTGATATAAGCTTGCCTTCTGTTGGAATCTGGAGAAGAAGACTTTAATTTTGTCATGTAAAAAGAGCTTCCTTTTGTTCTTAAAGGGAGGTGGCAAGATTCTACTAGATGCCCATACTTGTGACAACATCGACATCTGAAGGGGATATTCTCATAGTCCAGGAGTTGGGTATGAGTGTAATCCTCCCAAGTTAGGTCGATCTCCTCTCCAAGCCCTTCTCTAACATTAAGATTGACCAAAATCCTAGCAATTTTCCTTTGTTTTGTCTCCTCGAAGGAAAGATCGGCTTCAAGGAAATCCCCCAGGAAATTCCTGATGGCTTTGAAGTAATTCAGAGACTAGAATTGAAGAGGTAGAGCCGATAGTCTTACCCAGATAGGGATTTTATCCAGTTTCTCCTTGTTTGCATCGAAAAGGGGGCTCCAAGGTTTAAGTTAAAGGGGAGAGGAGTTTACACTCTAGTTTTTACCCAACGCCCATTTTGCATGCTCTGGTTGGAGAAAAAGGAAAGCAAACCAATTTCTGCTTAATTCAATAACCTCCGGGGCATATCTCAGGTGTTCTTCCCAAATCGGCTGGGTCCAAGTAATAATGGTTTTGAGGGCAAAAAACCTACCACTGGCCCTCCCCACCAGAGTCTGGTTCGTCATTTGTACCACCTTGTTCATGCCGACCTCTTTCCCAAGCAACAGGTTGCCCACTTTCCCTTTTGATTTTAGACCTTTCCTTCTCTGCTTTTCTCAGGCACTGTGAAAGCCCCTGGTGTCCCACGAGTCCTCTGGATTGTAAACTGAGGAAGGAGCCCTTTTATCTTGGGGAAAACCCTTCTGTTCTTCAACTTCCAAAAATGCCGAGATAAAACCCTTGGAAGAGGGATAAGTACCTTGAATGTGTACTAGGCCGGTCACCTTACTTCTGAGACCCAACCCCAAGACTTCACGATGCTGTGTCCCTTCTGTTAAAAAGCTGCTTCCCTCGGGTTCATGGCGCGCAGGTGGAGTAGAGCACAAGAAATCTCCTTCCTCCTGTGAGAGCCAGTCAAGGGCTAGGTCGACTGGTGAGCTAGGAACGGAGGGGAGGCTTCCAGAGGAGAGATGGTCCGTGACTAGAAAGTCCAAAAAAGTGCCAAAATAGCTGGAGTAAGAGTCTGTTCTGTGAGGGGAAAGGGGAGGAGACGGTAGCTTACCAGTGAGAGGAAACGGAGGCTCGGGAGAAGTGAGCATAACCTGGCTAAGCGGCGAAAAACCATCTGTCAGCAGCCCCAAAATAGGGTCAAAACCGCTGGAAGAGGATTGAGGGGCCACGTGCTCTGTCTCTTTGTCCATTGTTAACACCTATGGTCCACGTCCGCAGAGAAACCCGGGAGAAAACGACAGGGGTGCTGTCGAAGCTGTCTGCGGTTACAGGAAAGAAAAGAGACAGGGCACCTTTCAAGAATTCGCGGGGGAAAAGAAAGTAACCGGTCCTTGCGGGTCAGAATGGCCGGGGAAAATTATCTGCAACTGCGAGCCTCAGTGCTGGGAAAAACCGCAGACTCTATCACTCGCCCCAAATTTCTCAATTTCCATCCAACTTATGTATGCCAACAAGTGAGATTATATGCTCAAAGTTCATGTGAAATACTTATTAATCCATAGCTGTAATAATTCTGATTTAAGGACAGCAGAATGTAATTGATATATGCAATAAAACGTGCTCAGATATGAATCAAGTACCTTTAGTTTGCTGCTGTTATAGCAGAGATGTTAGGTCATGAATCATTATTGAACCACCAGCATGGCAAAGATCAAATGTGACAAAATATCAAGAGAATCACTATTTATGTCTATGCTGTAAGCAGATTGCAACCATGAAGATTATTGATCCCCAAACAGTGAATTTCTACAGTCCCATTTGTCAACAGCAAATGATCAAAACATCAAGTATTGGGTAATCACATTTAAGGTGTTAAATTCAATGCATGTGGACCAATTATTTCCTTGAGTGCTGTAACAAGTGTGCTTCAGCAGTGAGATACCAACATTTTGAATGTGTTGGTTTGATCCATGCACAGAGTTACTATTAGCTTTAGATCCATTGCATTAAACTCTTGGTATTAGAATGACAAAACTGCCATGAAACCATCCATAATAAAGCTGTAGATACCAAATCGTTGGCCTAAAGATCAAGTCGCTCCACATTGTAGAGCATCGATTTATTAGAAAACAAGTTTGAGATTAATTGTGTGCCAAAATGTTGCAAGGAAATGATGTATTTACCATGGAAACTAAGAAATAATATTCATGTTGTAAACTTAATCCACAGGGAGAGCATGAAAAGATCAATATCCTTCCACTTAAGGATCAAGACACTTCATTGAATGATGCATTGGTTTATTAGCTTGAAGGTGTTATGATCACAAGAGAAAGTTAAACCACAACACTTTAGATTGCTTAATCAATAGTTAGAGCGCTCAGCAATGCAATGAATTGATTTACCTCTTTAAAGCCTCGAGAGTGTGAGAAGTGCTAAATGTTGCCAAAATGTCAAGCTTAGAGGCAATTACCAAGCAAGTGAAATAGAGTAAGCCTTAGTATTTAATGCCATCAAATAATTATGTGTTTTTCCAGCATTAATGAAAATAAATAAACTCAATCAAGATGTGTAGATTATGCACATTAGAGTTTATTGTAAGATATTAGGTTAGATCCAGAAAAAGATAAACCTGAAAATCAAGATCCAAACCCATTTTTTCAGCTAGCAAGGCTAGCTTACTTACGCCAACTTAAAGATTATGCATGATATAAAGAGCTAGCATAAATGAAATCCAAGTTAGATTAGATTTAACAATTTAAGACTAACTTAGATCTAGCAATCTAATTCAAATTAATTCCTTTAAAACCCTAGATTGCTTGCTAAATAAAACTAAAGGGGAAAATTTAAAAAAATGGGATGGTTAGAAAAGCAAAGAAACACTTTGTGACAACATTGCGCTATGGGGTCTTGAAACCGTTGGCAATGTTTCCTTCAACAAATTTGTTGAAGTCCTCCAACATCCATAGAATGCTAGAAGAGCATCAAGCTAGAATCGAGCGGCCTACACATGATGATGATGTGGCATCCCCGTTATTGTCCAACACATTTTTACAGATACCTAGGCAATGACATTTATCCCAATGTAGTGTCATGGATCCCAAGAAAAATGACACAGATCACAATGTAGATATGTCTATCTATATGCACGTACAATGATCTCAAGACAACATTACGGATCCCAATGTAGGTACACAGATCTTGAGGCATAGTGCATGGATTCCAATGTGGGGCACCAACCTATAATGATGCATCAAGCTTCAAAACAAGACATTAGACAACAAACATTAAGTAATATCCTCTAACAACATCTTAACATAAGTTAATTTTATAGATTGCCTAAGTTTACCATGGTGGGACAACTCTACCCCTATTACATGTGTCAATTCATTAGGAAAAAAGGTATTTCCTAGGTAACTTGGTTAGATATAGGTAAATTTGATGAATAATTGATGAAAAAGGAAGGGAAACTATATGTTTTGATCCTCAGCCATTTTTAATGATGTATGAGGTCTTTTGCTGGTTCAACTAGCCTTTTTGAGCTAGGAATCTTCATTTTTTGTACTTGTAAGCTTTTTACGAGAGAGCCTTGCTTAGAGTTACCACTTGACACCTTTTATTACCCCTTTTTTAATTTTGTATTTTCTTTGATTTCTTTTCGTCCTTTTTCTTTAGATGATGCGTTTTTAGCATAGGACCTTGGGGATGGGCCTTTTTAATGAGGTGGCATAGCTCTAGCCATTGTATTTTTTCATTTTTTAACATTATTGCTCTTCACCTCTAGCCGTTTTGGCTTTTATTTTTCTTCATTCAGACCTTGTTGGATGACATTTCATAAGTCAAACATAAGCAGGGATGGTATTTTTTTTTATGAATGGGATGGTAGTGAAAGGGAAAGGATGGAAAATGTTAGATGTGGTTAGGATATGGATACAGTACTCAACCAAATCACCAGTAGTACATCTTGACCTAAGTCATGACAACATTTATCTATGGACAATTATGCCCCCCCATGGTAAAACGGGACAAAATAATAAAATTATTAGCGTTAAGAAGTGTTATAAGATATAACTAATATTTATTACTTTCATGACAAGGTTAGAAACTATCACACCACTTCTAGATAAGAAACCCACACATGAAATCATAGCACATCAACTGAAAAGATGAAGCATGAAGTACCATCTGCGCACGCACATATCATCTGAGGTGTAAAGCATAGGAGGTGATATACCATGGTAGAGTCATCTGAAAGGACTCATGGATGATGTAAGGCTGGAAGATCAGGCGGGAACTGGCAGATATGAGCAGGAGAGCTCATCCAAGCAGCATTAATGCACCCCTGAGAGGGTAGTCTGGAAGTAGTTTCCCTTGAGGGGGCAAAAGGAGGTACTCTGACCTGAATCCATGATGTCTCTAGCGGAACTGCTAAAAATTTCTCTGTCCCAGACCAGCCTTGCAGCTTAGAACAAGATGGATGGAGTAGATAGAGATATGGGGAAGAATCATGATGGAGATGCTAGAGGATAATAAGGCTACAATCATCAAACTGTAATATGATAAGACTGTGTTAAACAACATGGTGTCCAATGACTTCACAATCATTCATATGTAGCAGAATACCTTCAGAGATAGCTACAATGCCTTTGTTAAGAAAGTCTGGAAGGTGTACACCATGTGAGGCGTGCCTTTCAGTTTTTTTTCCTTTTAGGGTTTTGCGTATTTATGTCTCTGTTGGTCGCAACTAGTTTTGGCAAACTGAATGAATTTATTAGGATGCGGGTTACCAGCTTTAACTGTTGTTGAAGGCCTATGCTATTCCATTGATTTTTTTAGCTTAGTGTTGGGGTAGTGCTTGATCTCCTGTGGAAACAATAGCTGTTTACTGTGTGCTTCATGACGGTTTTCCCTCGGATGGCCAAGTGATTTTTTTTGTATTTCAATGTATTAAAATAGAATTCTTTTTCCTCTAACAAAGAGAACCACACCACTAATCCTAATTAACCTTTACTAATGCAACCACATTTTCTGTTCATGTCAAGCCCCTCAGTATCCTATTAATACATCATAACGTTTTTTTTATAAGATTTGAGGTATGGCTTGTTTCACAATGTTTACAATTATAATTCTATGGAACCTTTCATTTTGTACTACTAGGGAATATAGTTAAGAGTTGTTCATGTAACTGACATAGGCTACTGAGTGCACAGAACTGGAAACCAGTGATACAAAATTATCTCATTGATCATCTTGTGGCACTTAATCCTTTTTCGCCAATAGATATCTTTTGCAAGTTGCATTTAAGATTTGATCCTTGGCTGCGACCATGTTGCCTTGTGAATATTTTATATTGACAATTTAATCTGTTTTCAGCATATGGAAAATCCCACAAATTCAAACTTTGAAATTGAGATAGGACACTCTACATCTGTTGTTTGCCAAAAAAGAAAGAACCTGCTACTCTATTTAAAGGACATAAACGCAAAACAGAAGTGGCATACAAGATATAGGGGCAAAAACAAAGTGTTCTGAAAGCAACATCGCTTGAGAGGAAATGATTTGTTTTATTGAGGATCCATCATTATTGATAGCGACTTTTTTTTGTTTATGTTGTTACTATCTATGAAGATATAAGCTTTAGTGCAGCACTTCCATTCAACGAAACCATATTTTAAAGATGCTGTGCCCACATCCACACTTGCAAATTACACTGATGATGCTGGTAGCCTTGTATAGAATGGATGGAAATATTTTACACAACCATAAAAAATTGATGGTTTTGATAGTTAATCGACCTGTGTGGCTAATGTGGACAACTTGTTATTGTCCATGGACCATACTTTGATGCAGAATAAGACTTCTGACTAACACCTGATAAGTAGAGTGCACCAATGTCATTTCTGGGATCCATTACTCTCCAGATGTAGTAGAGAGTGCATTCCTAGCCTCAGGAGGTTTATTGGTGATTCATCCTAAGCATTGCAACAGTCAGAGGGATTTTCCTTGACATGCTTGGTTCCAATCGAAGGTTTTGCGGTTTTTGGCTACAGATCTCTTCTGAAGGAGTTCTGGTTATGAGCATAATCTTATAAAAGGCCATGTATGCATCCCATGCATAGTTCTTCCTGAAATGAGAATTGCTCACCAATTTCTTTGGATTCCAAACATCCATTAAAGAATAGATTTTTTTAAGCCATACGAACATCTCAAGCATTAATCATGATAATTCATAATAATGGCTGGAAAACATCATGATCACATGCATTCATAAACAGACAATTAATCGTAAGAATTCAGCCATCAAATATAGGACATACCCATTAGTTACCCCGAGTGGCCCAAGAATAGCATAAAGCATTCAAATAGTCAACAAAAATGTATAAAGTAAGCTTAGGACAATGTGAATAGAGAAAATGCCAATGGGTGTTGTAATGTACCATGCAGTTCTGATTTCTCTCAGTCATAGCAACCATACCTTGTCCGGCCTTTTTCTTATTACATTCAGTCTAACATTTCTTTAGCAGAGTTGCTTTCAAGATTATTCATATCTTGAACAGTCCATATATTTCCTAGCAACTAACTGAACAACAAAAGAGCAGAAATGTGCTTTACATATTTTCTTAGAGAACAAATTGCTATGGTAGAGTATTGACAGTTCCAGTTATGATGTTGTACAAGAAAACTGAAGAATGAACAACTGTTGAGCATAAAAATCACTCAAAAAACTAGAGAACTCAGGAGCAGGTTTGTAACTGAGGCCATACAACCTCAGTGCTCAGAAAGGGGATTTAACTATAGTGAGTAAAACATGCAGTCTGAAAAGGTGATAATTGGTGTGCGACTTCTTGGGTGGGAAGGTGCTAAGTATTGAATTGCTGCCACTATGATGGATGTATTTAACTTAGATGTTGAAATCTAAAATCCAGGGAGGATGGATCTCCTTTCTTATTGCTGATCATCTTGTGAGAGGCAATGGAGAGATAGAAGGGAACTAAGCAGTAGCCTTTGTAATTTCATTCACAATTCTAACATTTAATGGAAGTTCCTACCTACTGGAGAAGCATTACACATAGAAATGGGACTGGAAATATCTGCTATAGAAATATGAAATAAAACAGCAGTATGGGATTTTTCATTACCTGAAAATCCTCTGGCCCCTCATTCTTTCTCCATTGTCTCCTGATTCTTATTTCTGGTAACACTGTCTCGTTAAAAACTTAAATCCTATTCATCAAACCGACTGATATAGAATTTTAGTTACAATTAAGTTTTTAACTACCTATGACTCTTTGAACTTTGTAATGCATTTAGCATTCCTAGTTTGTTTTTCCTTTGGAGCTGTACAGATATGATTTGATATCTATATTGCCAAGCTGTTGCCTTTATTCAAGTAAAAAAGTCAGTGTATAGTTATTAGCTTTTGAAGGCATCCAGGTATCGTATTTTGTTGGGTCCCTGAATTTGCGAGTCAAAGATGGCCTTTCATGATGGTTTTACCTCCTTTTTGTTATGATATTATGCTCCTTATTTACTTTGTTCCTGTTTTAGGGAGGAAATGCCCTAGGCACTACTTATTTTACTATTACTATTTGCTGTATTTTTGAGTCCCATTGACCTTTTTTGTTGGACATTAATATAATTTATTATTTCTTCTTTCTCATTCTCTGTTGACACTTCATTGTTTTAGATCATTTCTGTACAGCTTCGTGGACACAAATATTTGTTGACTACTAGATTTACAGGATGTAAGTTTGCAATATAACATTTTGCTTTTTCTAGCCGAGGGAATCTTAATTTCTGGCATTCAATTTTGATTGCAGGGAAAGCAAAGAGGATTGGTGGAACTTACCTACAGGATATTCAATTTCTCTGAAGATCAAGATGTACGGTTGAAAATTGGTTACAATTTATTGGAGAAGGTGGGCCTTCTGATTACTGGGATTTTATGCATTATTGTCATATCCACAGTATTCACAGTTGGAGGATACAGTTTTTTTAACTCTTTTTTTTTCTTTAATGGAAAAGAACATGTTAAAACAGGGAAAGGTGCCATTAATGTTTAAAGTCTGAGATGCCATTTTGGTTGCATTACACTACACTTACCAACTGAGTGGGATGTAAATTCTTTGTTAAAGTCTAGATTATGTACGTTTGTGATCTTTACCTTAATAAACAAAATTGCCATCATAGACTTCAAGTTGGTGCTATTGTTCCACAGGAAAAGTTGTATAGCCAATTGAGCAGAGTAAATATTGTTAGCATTTCAGTAAATGCACAAGCAGAAATAAATGACGCATGGCAAAGATTTGTCACGATCTTCACAACCCTGGTTCCTTATGCCTTATCCATTTTGAATGTATTTTTTAAGAATATTGTGCTGTGCTCGTATGCAAATGGAAACAATCCCACTGAACCTGTTTTAGGTTCTAATGATCTGAGCGAGATGGACTGCTTGTTCATAAATCTATGGAGTTTTTTGTCTTCCTACTATTCATGCACATTCATTTCTTCTTAGAATGCCTTGGTAATGTACATTGTGTTTTTGCAGCCTGGTGAAAGATCCCATCATTTTATCATGGATGAAAACACAAGATCCTGCTTGGAATATTTTTCACTTACTGCTGTGCTTGGCCAGTTGTTTTAACTTTCCTTGATAGCTTTGCATCCATCATCTTCAGAAGCCCAGTTAGAGTCCTGATGATACCAAGTGTCTGAAAAACTGATGATCTGTTAAAATTTCATCATCAAAACAAGATTTCTTCCCTTTAGCTTGTCACTCTGAAAATAGCACGAGGCAAGTCTGAAAAGTTGTGTTTTTTGATCAGCTATGCTTTCTTTTGGGAGATGTTAGTTGCTATGGGCAATGCTTGGGGGCAAGATTTATAGAAGCACGAAGACCGACTATGTCTTCTTTGATGCCTTCTGTTTAGACATTGAGAATTGCTTGTCTAATGAAGGTGGTGGAATCTAAAGTTTGGTTCACAGTTGTATTATTGCTGGGTTGTCTGCAATATACAAGTTTTAGTTGTAAATTTGAAATTGACCTATTCAGGTTTTCACCATGAAAGTTTAACCTGTTTTCCATGACAATTCCTTATAAATTTACAATGCTCGATTCTGACATTTGAATGTGTTTCTATTGTGCAGAAGCCATATCTTCAAATCAGGGAGAATAACTGGACAGTTAATGCTGACATTAATGGTGGATGGAATGTTAAATATGATTTATGAGTTTGTTATTTTTGGGCCTGATACTTTAGGGCACTTCAAACCTAAATTGAGTATCATGCAATATTTTTGACACTGAAGTACAAAATTCATTTACCAATGTAAAATTTTCAAGAGGATGCTGTTCCTGCTATTGGATCATTATCATGAATATACTAACCTGAGTATCTCTGAAGCTGATTTTCATCAGTAATCTTCTGCAGCAAATTAACCTATATGAACTTTCTGAGTCACGGTCAAATGTATTCTATATGTTGTAATGATGTTGAGGTGTTTCTCTTGGTTTGTACATGAGTCAATTGCAAAGGGGGACAAAGTGATTGCATGGGTTTGATTGGAAAAGTGTATGGAGTATAAAGGGGTAGTTTCAGAAGGGCATTCATGTGCGGTGTGTTCTCCTACCATTCTTTTCTGGAACGAGGTTTCCTCTTTTTGTTTTTGCTCACTACTATTTTCAAGTTTTCAACAAACCAGTTACTCTTTTAATCCGTTTGATTCTGCCTGAAAAAAGTGAGGGAAATAATTTTGTCAGGTACAGTTCTCTGTGTATAATCTGACTAGATGAATATTAGGTAGTCATGACCATCAACACAACCTCAAATTGAAGCAGATTGTCTTTTCTGTTTGTGAACTCATTTCCAGAGTTCTCTCCATCAAATATTGATTCAAGGTGTTACATCAGCATGAGATTTCCCTGTTCATTCTAGTGTTACATTTGTTGATGATTGCAGCTTCATGAGACATTCTCCAGATCGTACTCCTCTGGACTGAGTTGAGATGGTCTGTGAGAACATCTATGTGATAGTTGAGTCGTACTCCTCTGGACTGAGTTGAGATGACTTGTGTTGGTCTCTTGTCGTGCTCCTCTGGACTGAGTTGAGATGACTTGAGATGGTCTCTTGTCGTACTCCTATGGACTTAGTTGAGTCGACTTGAGATGGCTCTCCAATTCATACTCCTATGGATTTAGTTGAGTTGATCTGTTTGAGAGTGACGTCCCTTGTGGTTGAGCACATGTGGACTTGTCCCTAGTGGCAGAGCACTAGAGGATTTGTGTGAGATCCCTTGCTATATTGTCAAAGAGTAAGACTATTGTAAAACCCTAAATTGTATTGTGAAGGGTACAAGTTTTTTTTGACAAAAACGGTTATGTTGCATTAAGCGGCACTCTGGCCAGCCAGAATCAGAAAGTTACAAATCTGAAGAAGGTTGGTGACCTCTAACAGTGCTGCCAACCTTCTTGTGAATGTCTTGGGAGACCAATCCCCTCTGCTCCTTGAGCTAATTCGATAATATGACAAAGAATGCATACGAGTAAATTCTCACAAACTGTGAGCATAGCAAAAGACAGAAGCAAAGCATTATACCAAGGGGGCTGAAATTTTCCTCTTAATGTAGGGGTCCAGCTTTTTTTGAGAGCCTAAAGAAATGTTGGAGGCCGCCTCCTTTTCTCTGCGCGCTTTGTTGGTCCTTCGTCCTCGGGTAAGGGGTGGAGACGGGACTGAATTGTCTTCAGGTTCAGAAGTTCCCCCAGAGCCACTAGAGGGGACTGTAACAACCAGACCTGCATGGGCAGAGGGTTCCGGATCTGAAGCCCGAATTTCTCTCGCTGCTACTGAATCTGGGGGGGGTGGATTCCGGAAGGCTTTCGTCTGCTGGAGGATCTTCCTTGACTGTTGTTGGTTCTGGTTCTAGGCCTTCATCTTCCTTTAGCGCATCAAAACTGTTTTTATTTTCTAGAGTTGCCTCTGCTGAATAAGTGGCCTTCGGGGCCTGGGCTAGT
>ML796688.1:124752-168998 GCA_009831015.1 Picea engelmannii | reverse complement strand
ATATGTATCCATGTTAGGTATCTATGTATAAAATAACTATGAAAAAAAAACATGAGGTAAGGAGGGAAAACCCACTCGAAAGAAAATTCCCCCTCAAAAGAAAATTTTAGCTATGTCAATTGCTATGAAACTATTTACTTCACTCCCAAGAGATCTTGTGAGGATTCAAACTTTTTCTCGATGAAGTAGTCTTGTGTGGTGTCAAAACAACTTGGCCTCATTGAGATGATCTCATTCTCCATGATGTGTCGCCATAGTTCATCTTGTTTCCCAAATAGACCCTTCAATATGGTCCATACTTCGTTTGGACTGAAATTCGATTATATGTGGAAAATTGTATCTAGAGATATTTCCAAACATAACATCCCATATGATTCATCCAAACTATTGAAATACTTATATTTCTCAACTACAAAGTTAGGTAATGATTTAGTTCCCATTGAAATCCCGTTGACTCCTTTGCTTCTTAGTATAATCTCAATTTTGGGCTTCCATTCAAAGTAATTGAATGGGTACTTGAATGGACTAAGGATTGTTGACATGGGATGATCCATTATTTACAAGATATTCAATCCTTTGGTACTCACAAATAAAATATGTTCTTCTCCTTTGATTCCTACAAAGAAAATTAGTGCTTCTCCTTACAAGCTCCTCCTAAGCTTTGCAAATTAGATATTATTTTCTTCTTATAAGCTCCACCTAATATCTGATACCATGTAAGGAAAATTAGTATCTCTCCTTACAATCTCTAATACCATGTAAAGAAAAATAGTGTTTCTCCTTATAATCTTTGATACGTAAAAATGCTCACACCAGAATTTAGTTGCAAAGAAGAAACGAAATTGCTAAGAACAATAATCTAGTTGCTAAGAAGAAGGAATACTTGCAAGCATGAGACCAAAAATAAGAAGAGCGAATGAATTATTGAATTCATTATGATGGATTTGTCTTACATTGAGAGAATGATACATATATATAGATCATTCAATGAGAGAAGAAGTGGACACTAGGTTAGGGATTCCTTGTGCATGAAAATGTGAATCCAAAGATAAACTACCATTAAGTGGAGTTAAGTAGCTAAAATTGTATTGAGCTAGTTATAAATAGATTTGTCTCTTTTGGAATTAGGACTTCTAAAAATAATACTAGCAGTAAGTGGAGTTAACTAAGCAATAATTGGGTTAATCATGTACAAATAAACCCTCATGCATGCAACTCATGCATGTTGAACTAATAATGCATGCAACTCATGTACGATGGAATAATCATGCATGCAAATCATGCATGATGAACTAAACTCCATAACTAAAGTGACTAAATATAGAACTAACACTGAGTCATGCATGTTGAACTAAACTCTAGTGGATTTGCCAACTTTTCTAGGACATAAATATTCCCACACAAGCAAGAATATTCAAGGTGAAGTGCACTTTGATCCTTGTCACTACCATGTCACTTCCACCTGCTAAAAATATAACTACAATAAATAGTTTCTTGCTAAAAATAGATATGCTATAAATAAACATGCTAAAAATAGTAGTCCCCTTGAATAGTAGGAAAATATGGAAAATGTTAAGAAAGTGACAACTCCATATACAACTGAAAATGAAGTTTGTCATAAATGAGTCATTTTCACTTTCCAATCCCATAATTAAACCTTGAAAATACATCATAAAAAACAAGTGAAAAATAGGTCTTGGATGCAAAATAGAAGTGACTTATCACATTCCACATTCTTCCAAACCAATCTAGTTCCAGAGTGTTTGATTCCTTCAAGAAAAATCATCTTCACCTACTCCAATTCAAGATCAAATTTTGAAGTGCCAACATTGTCATCCTATTGATCACATGGAATATTAGTGTTTTGATCTTCATCCTTGTGAGAATTGTATAAAGAACAATCATCCTACGAACATATGTTCATTATTCAGTATTGACACATCTTACAGATGAACTATTTTCATCCTCTCACCTTGTACCTAAAAGGGGGGAATAACATCAATGATTGACAATCAAGATTCAAGTTTCAAAGTAATATCAATCGAGCAGTAACATGTAAGCTTTATTTGGTTTGTGGTCATCCCAAAACCACCATATTGGTTTTTGGTTTTCCTTAAACCTCCATTTAGTAGAAGACTCGTAGCTTCTTCTAGACAGAAGTTTGTAGTCATATTTAAACCTCTATTTGAGAGAAATTCCAATTAGTATAAGACATCATATTACATCAACTTACAACTAAATTAGGAAATTTTATGAGAGCCATTGAGAATTAGAGCTAAGTTCCAAGGTTTTTGGTCTTCCTTAAACCACCATCACCATTTAGTATAAGACATTAGATTCTTCTATCCTTTTGGTTTGTGGTCATCCCAAAACCACCAGATTCAAAGAGCACATTCAACCATCAATACCTATACACTTCCATATTTAATATCACTACTTAGACTCGCATACACCCCTTCTAATTAATGAGGGAATGCTGGAAACATAATCCATAAGGGTTATGATGTTTTTGTAATATTCACTTGATACCGAATATGAAAATACACAATTCAATATGATTAATCATCAGGAGTCCAAGGGACCTCTTGGAAGATGAATCCAAAGGTCAAGCTTATTTATTTCTATATGTATCATATCAATGAATAATACAATCTCACACTTATCTACATTTCTGGGTACTAATAGGAGATTAAGAACATACCTAATTTTTCATAAATATAGGGCAAATTTTTAGTGAGAAAGGGGGTTTTGTGTTATGAACCTACCCAAGGAATAAATAGTCTCCCAATAATCACTCCATCCTAGAGTTGACATCGCTTGGCTATATTTGTATAATAAAGGTATATGGGGACATTTTAAAACCAGTTACAAGCCAATTTTGTTCTTAAAGGGAATCATTTTACAAACATAAATAAGTCATTTTTGACCCAATAGAGTCCTAATTGTAGGTCAAATGAAAGGTAAACTTTTCACTTTCAAATAAACCGAAATTCAATCATACATAAGGGGTTACATTTACACTCGGAAATTTCCTATGGTTTACCAAAATTGGGTGTTTTTCAATCCTAAGGAAACCGTTTTGAGGAATTTTACTCATTAGAAGGACAACTTTTGGATCTATATTAAGCCTAGTAAGAATCCTTTCTTTGCACAAAGATGCCAAATAGTTTCAATGAAACATAACCCTTTTACCAAATAAGGTAAGTCAATTTTAACCCAACACAATCTTATATTTTATATAAAATAAGACTAAGTTCAAACTAGGTAAGAGACACTCTTCTTAATCAGAAGGAAATATTTTGTATTGACTAGTGACTCATCTATGCAATAAACTAACCCAATTTTAGAAAAAATTAGGGAGATTTTATCAACAATAAGGAGGCAAAATATTACTTAGATAAATCTCCTTTTGGACAATTAATATCACAATAAAAAAATATAACAATCAAACCAAATTTATTTTTAATGCCATTTCACAAATAGGAACAAAGGCTTTCCCATTCATGTTAAAGGCATTTTATTGGTAAAAAAGATTCAAAGTTATGGAAAAAAAACCAAATCAAGTCCAATAAGAAACCATTTCTTTCTCAATAGGGAGAGTTTTCTTTGACACCATGGGAAGGCCAGTCCCTACACAAATTTCACCTAATTTCAAATCATGTTAAATAATTTTGAGATTGATTTCAAAACAAAAAAAAAGTGATCTTTTTTCCCCTCTAATGAAGATCAATCATGGCCCAGTAAAAGGTCATTATTTTGCTAACTTTGGGAGCCCGTGAGGTTTATTGAATTAGACCATTTGGGAACCCTTATGAGCATTTTTCAACCATAATTAGGAGTGTATTTTTTTTCATATAAATATATAATTGGAGATATGTTGTCCTCCATTCACAAGTGCATAGATAACAAGTTCTACATATAATACATAATCTATGTTTATATTTAGAAATAAACATTTTTAAGGAAAAGGATAGAAAACTAAATATGTTTAGTTAAGGTCCTTACATCAACATTAAATAGATTGAAGGGAATGCACTCAAGTTGGGCATAGTAACTTATAACATGGGAACTCAACTAGACCTTAACACATATTTTTTACACCTTTATAAACCATTGATGTTGGTCCAATTTGGAGAAAAAATTATCATGTTGATTCCTTAAGATATTATTTTAAAGTCTATAAAAAAAAATATAATACATAATCTATGTTTATATTTAGAAATAATTTTTTTTAAGGAAAAGGATAGAAAACTAAATATGTTTAGTTAAGGTCCTTACATCAACATTAAATAGATTGAAGGGAATGCACTCAAGTTGGGCATAGTAACTTATAACATGGGAACTCAACTAGACCTTAACACATATTTCTTACACCTTTATAAACCATTGATGTTGGTCCAATTTGGAGAAAAAATTATCATGTTGATTCCTTAAGATATTATTTTAAAGTCTATAAAAAAAATAGAAAAAGATTGTTGATGAATTTTCATATTCCTTATTAATTATCCCATCAACGTGTTCCACTTATTTCAATATTGGATACATTTGTTTCTTTAACATATTTTAGTGCATTTTAATCATTACATGACCCTGTCATATGGGGTAGACTTTCCCATTCTCCCCTTCTGCACTTTTCACTTTTCAGTACTACAATGGCATTAGACGTGAAGTGTTAAGGGGAGAGACTTGCCTTTGGGCAATGCCACTTTTCCCCTAATCACCCACATTACTACACCCCATAGCACAACATTGACCCCATAGCACAACATTCTCTCATCATTGTACACTTATTTTCCTTCCATTTTCATTTTTATATGATTCCCTCTACCATGTATTGGGACATGATCATTGATACAACCTACACCTCTATATGACAAAAGAATGGATAGTGTAGAGGTAGGTCTTGTCACCCATGTATTACTTGTCTTCTCCCATAAAATATAAGTTTTTAAATTTAAAACATTCATTACTTCCACTTAATGAGATATAATGTTTTAAATTTAAAACATTCATTACTTCCACTTAATGACATATACTCTTGGGTTATTAATGTTTTTATGGTCCAAAGTAGAAGTTATGAGTGCTTAAATTCCACTATCTTTTCCCTTTATTTGTATGGATTAACATTATTATTTCTTAGAAACCAAGAGAAACTAGAGAAGAAAAGTAATCACAAAGAAATAAACAATAGAAAACATATACAAAAGAGTCAATATTTATCCTACAAATCCTTTACCAAGAAAACCAAAAATATATATATATATATATATCAACCTTAGCCAAGATGGTCAAACACCAAGATGCTTGACGAATTTTACAATGGATTATTCCAAGTCATTAAATAAGATTTATCATATGTCATACCATGGGAAAATATTGCGGTTTACTCAATACCATGGGCTCATAAACCACTATTGGTAAACCCATAAATGACTGACTCAAGGTTATCTTAACTACTCTATTACCAAGTCAAGATTAACCCAACATTCCCCCATTTAAATTTGAATTGGGATAAACACCTACCCCACATAAATTTTATTAACTGATTTTTTGAGAATACAATATGCCCCCCCTATCACCTAGGTCTATGCTTAGACTTTACACAAGTGAATTATCAAACCAAGGGTATGCAAGCCTGAGAAAGTTCTTGCAACCATATTCCCATTTACATATATGATAAAATATAATGAGTCAAATCAAGCACTCATTCACCAAGTACTTCTTCCTTAATGTTCTTTTGAAAATACTTCACATTAATCTTTGTAATGTGTTTCCATGTGTTATTTACCATGGTTCATATACCCATGAACCATCACAACCCACTGTAAATTGTTGATCCATTTCTTTATATCCAAAACTAAATAGTGAATCCACCATCATAGAAAAACTAGAGCCAATATTGGTGGAGATTTTAGGCCTACTGATTTCTAATACCACATGTTAGAAACTAAAATCGACTAGAAATAAAAGTAATCACAAAAAAACAAACACATGGAAAACATGTACAAACAGGTCAATATTTACCCTAGAATCCATTTACCAGAAAAACTCTCTCTCTCTCTCTCTCTCTCTCTCTCTCTCTCTCTCTCTCTCTCTCTCTATCTATATATATATATATATATATATATATATATATATATATAGATAGATAGATAGATAGATAGATAGATAGATAGATAGATAGAGAGAGAGAGAGAGAGAGAGAGAGAGAGAGAGACCTCATCCAAGCCAACAAAATACTAGGTTGCTTGAGGAATTTTAAAATTGATTACTCCAAGCCATCAAATAGGCTTGATCATATGCAATACCATGGGAAAATACCATGGAATAGAAAACCACTATTAGTAAACCCATCAATAATTGAATCAAGGTTATATTAACTACTCTATGAATGAGTGAATATTAACCCAACATTATGTTGATTAATTGGGTTGGTTTTCATTGATGTCAACCCTTGAAGCAAGTTCGGTAGAAAATTATGGTAGCTCCAACAATATGGTTAAGGGACTTCAAATTTATTGATGTATAATGGTATGAAGCTTAATATATTTGTAGGTAAGAATATTCTATATGGATAGTACATGTCATGCAATTTCCGATGATATGTGGAACACCACATAACTCCTCACAGTTAGATAGTTATGGCCTTGTGAAGTTGGAGAACTGTCATGAGTTATCTAGAAGGTCAAAGAAGTCAAAGTTATTCTGGAAGCTACTAGAAGACGTTGGCTAGTCAAGTGAGTAATACTAGAGTTAATCATGGGTTAAGTTGTTGCAATAAGAAAATAATTAAAAATAAATTAATTGCAACTAGAAGTGGAGAATTTACTATTTCTAGCAGAGTGGGTTAGAAGTGGGTTAGCCCTAAAAGAAGGAAATTGGGTTAAGTTGGTTAGAAGGTAACCCCTTGAGGAAAATACATGGAAGTATAAATAAGAGATTAAGGATCTCCTATTAGAACCTATTGAGCATATTGAATATCTATTATTGTGTAAGGTTTATTGCAGGTACTCATTGATATATCTGAAGTTGCACAAGTCTGAGGTAGTAAGAAGAGTTGACGGTGAAAGTTTCATAATTACAGAAAATATTGAAAGAACCCTATGTTTTGAGGTGTACGCGTGATAACAGTACAATAGGGTGCATACATACGCGGGATAACAATATAATAGGGTGCATACGTAAGTGGGTTGGCAATATAATATGGTGCGTACATGAGGGTAAAGCCATAGAAACTTGAGAAGATGAAGATGCCATGTCTCTAGATTCTAATAGAAAGCTCCTAGAAGGTATACAATGATCAGGTACATTAGAGACATCCATTGGTTCAAAAGTTATGTCTTATTTCTATGAGTAGTTGGATTTTACTGCATGGGACCTTCTGTATAAGTTAGATCTATAAAAATATAATGTTGGTATAATGAATATATATATATATATATATATTGTTAGTGTTGAGGCACATCTTGTATTTCTTGGCATCTGGTTAAGGGTTCTTGTGATACATGGTTGAAAACTTGTATTTCTGAAGTGGTTGATGTATTGAGAGGTTCAATATCAGAAATGGTTTAATGTCTAGTTCATGCGAGTGTTATTATAGTAATTCCTGATTACACATACTTATATGGCACATGACTAGAGAGATATATAGATGATTTGGGTAAAGGATATGTATGAGGATGTATGCACAGGGTACAATTACAGTCTAGACACAGTGATAGGTTGCAGGTTTATGTGAAAGAGGCTACAGAGGGTGAGAATTTTTCAGAAGAGAGGAAACCCTAGTTTTCAAAAGGCATAGACAGGATGCATAACATATAGGTCACGTACATACACGGGCTTATATATAAATAGGGCACGTATACATGCATGTTGTAGAACATAAAGGTCACGTATATATGATTTTTGGTTGGTACATGCTCAATTCAGGTATAGGTTGATTACAGGGAAGTGGTACAGGTTGGCTACAGGTTAGTGGTACATGTTTATACAGTTTTACAGTGGTATGTCTCACACTGGTAGTGTGGATGTGGTTTCTTCATTTAACACTTATATTTCAGGGTGGTTGGACAAGTAAAGGATACGTGGTTGTATACACCTTCTGGTTGTAGCCAAAGAACATAGGGGGTTGTCGCCTCCTTTTGGTTATATCTAAAGAATTGGGGAGTTGTAGCTTCCCTGAGGTTGTAGCCTTAAAATATAGGGGGTCAGAGACTCCTTCTAGTTGCAATTGGAGAACAAAGGAAGTTGGTGCTTCTAATGAATGTAATTATTAAATACATATAAGAAAAATCATTCATTGGTTTTATCCCACATTAGGTTTCCACGTAAAAATATTGGTTTATTGTGTATGTGTATGATTGTTCATTTTCTTATGGTTTATTTAATATGCACTTATTGGATGATAATTTTATATTGATCACAAATATAAATAACACTTACATATTGTGGTTAAAAATGATACCAATTGCTCTATTATTGATTCACCCCCCTCTTAGTAATCCAACAATTGGTATCAGAGCAAGTTCCTTCACAAATTAGTTTAACCACTGAAAGATAGATCATGGAGAGAAACAATATGTTTAAAAATTTAATACCATAGCTTAATGGACAAAACTATGCATTTTGGAGTATAAGGATAAAAACATATGTACAAGCATAGGGATTTGAGGTTTGGCAATTAGTTGTAGATGGATACAAAGAACTAGCAGTTCCGCCAATAAATGAAAATGGAAATAAACTCAATCTAAATAATTCAAAATCCACAAATGCACTTTTGAATGGTCTTTGTGATTCGATATATATACCAAAGTTATACATTGTAGCTCTATTAAAGAGATTTGGGACAAACTTCAAAATATTTATGAAGGAGATTCAAAAGTCAAAGCAACAAAGCTTCAAACTTACAAAGGTCAATTCAAACAGCTAAAGATGAAGGAAGATGAGAATATTGCAACTTACTTCTTATGAGTGATGAAACAATGAATTCAATCATAGGATTGGGAGAAAAATTTGATGAATCTATAATTGTTCAAAAGGTACTAGGATATCTTCCAATGATATTTGATCCTAATATCTCAACACAAGGAGAAAGAGAATATATGGATTCAATAAGCATGGATGAACTACATGGAATCTTCACAGCCTATGAAATGAGAACTGAATAGGAAAATATAGGTATAAAAGAAGCAGCATTCAAAGCATCTAAAAGGTCAAATAAAAAGGGCAAGCAAAAGGAAAAATAATATCGCAGCATCAGTGACATTTCGAAAGATGATGAAGAAGTGGCCAACTTTGTCAGAATATTGATAAAGGGAACCAACGACAGATATAAAGGTAAGCTTATATTGATTTTTTCAACTGTGATGGTATTGGTCATTTTGCTAACAAATGTACTCACAAGAAAAATAAAATACATGAAGAGGATGATTCAAACAAAAAACAAACATATAAAGGAAAAAGAACCAAAAATAAAGTATTCAAGAAATTTGTTTGCACCAAAGAAGGTTACACCTCATCAAATGAAGATGAAATCAGTGAAAGTGAGATGGAAAGAGTTTTATTCATGGAAATAGAAGACTTTGATAAAAAAGAAACCGAAGAGTAGTATGGAGAATCAGAAGTTGAATATAGAGAAGAATTGTTGAGTGCTATAGAAGTTATAAAAAGAGGAAAGAAGAAAAACAATAAACTCCAGGAAGAAGTAGACAAGAAAGAATACTTTCAAAATTCAAATTCTGAAGAACTAGAAAAAACGATCACTAAATTAAAATTTCAAATAGAAGAATAAAAAATAATCGAAGAAGCACTCAAAGAGCAGCTCGAAGAAAAAGAAAGGATAATTGGAAATTTGGAAGTAGAGGTTGTTACATTGAGAAAAGACCTTCAACAGAAGAATATGTAGAACAGTTCAAAGGTTTTTGATAATATTATCAACAATCAAAGGCCTCATCATGACAAGTCTATGCTAGGATACAATTAGAAAGAAAGAGGCTCAATATCCAAAACCACAGATAAATAAACACAACCAAGAAGATAAGTAGAAATAGTTAGAGGAGACAAGAAGTTTTACATGGAATATCACAGGGACACTCTTCCACCTAAAAGAGTCAGATTTCAAAATTAGCAATAGTCATAAACAAGCAAGAGTCAAGATGAAGAAGGATTCAGAAGAGTAACTCCTTTCAAAATATCTTCAACTACTAGGTATCAAACTATATTTTTTGGTTTATGTTATGCATGTAACAATTTTGGACATAAAGTTGTAAATTGCAGAGCTAATAGAAGGAACATAAACAACTTTGAAAGTCATGCAAAAAATGGTTATCAAATAAGGCCTAATGAAAAATAGAGAAGATGCGTCAACATGTTTTAATCTTTGAGCACTGAAGTGGAATGATACAAATGCAAAAACTTTGGACACATGACCAAATATTGTAGAATGATAGTCCCTCCTATAGAATAACAATAGTGACAGACATGAACCACAACAGAGAATATGGATAAGAAAGAAGGATCAATTTAAAAATGAAGAATGCACACTTATTCTATAGGATAAACACAAGAAACACGGTTGATATGCTGACAGTGGTTGTTTAAAACACATGACAGGTGAGGAAGACAAGTTTATTACATTAATAAAGGAAAGATATGGATCAGTCTCTTTTGGAAATGATGACTCAGGTAGAATCATTAAAAAATGTACAGTCATAATTGGAAACAAGAATACCAAGGAAGAAAATGTTCTACTAGTGGAAGATATGAAACATAATCTTCTAAGTGTAAGTCAAATGTGTGACCAAGGTCATAAACTTACATTCAATTCAAATAAGTGTGAGATAAGAAAAGTAGGTTCAGGAAAATTGATTGCAACAACTATAAGAAATTCAAGCAACATATATGTATTAAGTGAAATTGGAAATGAAAAGTGTTGTCTAGGAAAGGAATATGATTGTTGGCTATGGAACAAAATAAGGGGTCACATAAACTTTGATAACCTCGCCAAAGTCAGAAAAAAGGAAGTATTCAGAGAAATGTCCGAGATCACGAAACCAACCAACACATTATGCAAGCATTGTCGACAAGGAAAGAAAACAAAGACCAGGTTCAAATCAAAGGAATACTCAACGACAAGACCACTGGAAATTGTGCATATTGATCTAGTTGGACCAACTATAGAAAAGGGTTTAAAAGGTGAGAAATAGTTTATGTTATTAGTTGATGATTATACAAGAATTACTGCAGTTTGCTTTCTCAGGAATAAGTCAGAAGCATTTGAAAACTTCAAGGTTTACAAGGAAATGGTTGAAAATTAAATGTATTCAAAAATCCAATGTTTGAGATCTGATAATGGAGGAGAGTTTACATCAAAGGAATTTATGGATTTCTGCAGCAAACATGGAATAAAAAGGAAATTCTCCATTGCTAGGACACCTCAACAAAATGGAGTTGTTGAAAAAAAGAACAAGACAATATAGGAAATGGATTGAACAATGTTGATGGATTCTAAATTGACAGATATATTTTGGACACATGCAGTGCATACAATATTTCACATTCAAAATAGTGACAAAACTCCCTACAATCTATGGAAAGGAAGACGATAAAATGTGAAGCACTTCATAGTTTTTGGAAGAAAATGCTACATAAAAAGAGAAGATGGAAGAATGAGAATGTTTGACTCTCCTGTGAACAAAGGCATACTTTTCAATTACTCAAGTACAAGGAAAGCATACAAGTGTTACAATATAAGGCTTAAAACATTTGTGGAAAGCATCAATATAATAGTTGATGAAACAGGTGGACGGAAATTAAAGGAAGAAGAAAAGAAATCAGTGGAACAGGTTTACGAAGAATAAGGAAATGATGAAGAAACAACAGAAGGGGAAGATGAAGAAGATCAGACAAAAGTAGAAAAGAAATCTCATCAAGTGCCTCCAAATACACCTAGAAAACGAGTACAAAAGAATCATCCTTCAGATCATATTATCAGAAACAAGGATGAAGGAGTTGAGACTAGATGAAGAATTCGTTCACCAGAACAATTGGATGTTGCACTCTTATCTATGATTGAAGCAAATTGTTTTGAAGAGGCCAAGAAGGATGAATTCTGGAAAAAGGCCATGAATGAAGAATTGGATCAAATAGAGAAGAATGACACCTGGGAATTGGTTCCAAGACCAGGGTATAAGAATGTGATTGGCACAAAATGGGTTTTCAGAAATAAATTGAATGAGGATGGACAGTTTACAATGAAAAAAGCTATATTGGTATGTAAAGGATACACACAAGTTGAAGGGATTGACTTTGAAGAAATGTTTTCCCCAGTTTCCAAAATGGAAGCAATCTGATCGATCTTAGCTTATGCATGCTCCAAGAATATTAAATTGTATCATATGGACGTGAAATCATCATTTCTGAATGGGGAACTTGAAGAATAAGTCTACATTGAATAACCAAAAGGGTTTCAACTATCAGAGAATGAAGATTATGTGTGTAGGTTGAAGAAGGCCTTGTATGGTCTAAAACAGGATCCTAAGGCATGGTACTCTAGAATGGATAGATATCTACAACAAACATGGTTCAAAAAAGGAAGTGTAGACAACAACCTCTACATCAAGGTAACTCAAGATAGTATTCTATTAATTTAATTTTATGTTGATGATATTATTTTTAGAAGTGATGATGACAGGTTAAGACAGAAATTTGCAAAGGATAGGCATAATGAATTTGAAATGTCATTACTTGGAGAACTATCCTTCTTTCTAGGTCTTCAGATATTTCAAAGAAACCAAGGAATTTTCATTTCTCAAACTAAGTATATCATAGAAATGATAAAGAGGTTCGGAATGGAAGATTGCAAACTAGTTAACACTCCTATGCAAACCCGTTGCAAGTTGAGAAAATATGATGATTCAAAGTCTATAGACCAGTGAAAGTATAGGTCAATGATTGAAGGCTTACTATATGTGAAATCATCTAGAATAGATGTAAAGAAGGCAGTTGGATAGGTGGCACGATTTTAAGAAGAACCAAAGAAATCACGTGTCTTAGCAGTGAAGAGGATTTCAGATATCTCAAGGGAACAAAAGAGTTTGGATTATGGTATCCAAAAGGAAATGATCTATCACTTATTTATTACATAGATGCATATTAGGTAGGTTGCATTGATGACCGACAAAGCACCAATGGAGCGGAATTATACTTGGGTGAATGTTTGGTATCTTGGTTAAGAAAGAAAAAATCACCAGTATCATTTTCTACAGCTGAAAAAAAGCATATTGCATCATCAACATGTTGTACATAGGTTCTATGGGTGAAACAAACTTTGATATATATACAGGTTGAGTATGATAATCTCATTTGTATATATTGTGATAATACAAGCGCTATCAGTGTCTCAAAGAATCTAGTGATGCACTCTAAAATTAATCACATTCCAATCAAGTATCAATTTCTACGGGAACAGATTGCAGAGAAGAACATCAGAGTTGAATATGTGGGGACAAAGGAACATGCTGCAGATATATTCACAACTTCCAAGGGAAGCCTTTGAGTATCTTCTCCAAAGACTCCAAGTAATTTCTACTCCAAAATGTATTCTTTTAAATGCTTATCTTATATGTCTTAGATTTACATGAGGAAGCACCATAAAAATGATAGTTCAGGTTTACGGAACATGTTCAAAAAGAGTCCAATCAAGGGGGGCATCCCTAAGGATAGTTCAGTTAGATGGAGGATCTCTAGACATGAAGTTACCTTTTCCATTGATTTCAAATGGGGAGAGATTCACCAGATGCAAGTCAGAGACTTGGATTCTTGGAGAGAGAGCACAGAGGCATGGTTCTAGGGGGATCGATGGTCATAGGGGCAGAATAAGAGATATGAATTCAGAGTTGCATCAAAGTGTTTCCATCATTACCAAAGGGGGATATTTTTTATTAATTTTGTTTGTTGTCATTGATGTCAACTCTTGAAGCAAGTCTGGTAGAAAATTCTAGTAGCTCCAACAGTATGGTTAAGGGACTTCAGTTTGATTGATGTATAATTGTATGATGCTTAATATATTTTCAGGTAAGACTATTCAATATGGATAGTAAATGTCATGTCATTTCCGGTGATATGTGGAACGCCACATAACCCCTCACAGTTAGAGAGTTATGGCCTTGTGAAGTTGGAGAACCCTCATGAGTTATCTAGAAGGTCAAAGAAGTCAGAGTTATTCTAGAAGATCCTAGAAGAAGTTGACTAGTCAAGTGAGTAAAACTAGGAGTTAATCATTGGTTAAGTTTTTCTAATAAGAAATTAATTAAAAATAAATTAGTTGCAGCTAGAAGCGTTGAATTTACTATTTGTAGCAAAGTGGGTTAGAAGTGGACAAGTGGTTAGTACTGGGTTAGCCCTAAAATAAGGAAATTGGGTTAAGTTGGTTAGAAGGTAATCGCTTGAGGAAGCTACATGGATGTATAAATAAGAGAGAAAGGCTCTCCTATTATTACCTATTAAGCATATTGAATATCTATTATTGTGTAAGGTGCATTGCAGGTACTCATTGATATATCTGAAGTTGCAAAAGTATTAGGTAGTACGAAGGGTTGATGGTGAAAGTTTCAAAATTACAGAAAATACTAAAAAAACCCTATGTTCTGAGGCATACGTGGGCTAATAGTACAATAGGGTGATTACATACGCGGGCTAACAGTATAATAGGGTGCATACATACACGAACTGACAATATAATAGGGTGCGCACATGAGGTTAAAGCCATAGAAACTTGAGAAGATGAAGATACCAAGTCTCTAGATTCTGAGAGCAAGATTCCAAGAAGGTCTACAGTGATAAGGTACATCATATCTATCCACTGGTTCAAAAGGTATGTCTTATTTCTATGAGTAGTTGAATTTTGTTGTATAGATGAGAAATTGTTATGGATATTTAAGGATTTTCCCTAGAGAGATTAGTGGTTGCATGGGACCTTCTGTATAAGTCAGATCTACAAAAATATAGTGTTGGTATAATCAATAGTTTTCATTGATATATATATTGTTAGTGTTGAGACACATCTTGTATTTCTTGGCATATGGTTAAGGGTTCTTATGATACATGATTGATAACTTGTATTTGTGAAGTGGTTGATGTATTGAGAGGTTGAATATAAAAAAGGGTTTAATGTCTAGTTCATGTGAGGGTTATTATACTTGTTCATGATTACACACACTTTATGGCACATGACTAAAGAGAGATATAGATGCTTTGGGTAAAGGATATGTATGAGGATGTATGCACAGGGTACATTTATAGTCTGGACACAGTGACAATTTATAAGTTTATGTGAAAGAGGATGTAGAGGGTCAGACATCATTTTTCAAAAGAGAGAAAACCATAGTTTTTAGAAGGCATATGCAGGGTGCATAATAGATAGATCGCATACATACACGGGATGATGTATAAATAGGGCAATTACATATGTGTGCTACACATGTCACATATCTGTGGTTTTTGGTTGGTATAGGCTCGGTTTAGGTACAGGTTGATTACAGGGCAGTGGTACAGGTTGGCTATAGGTCAGTGGTACAGGCTGGTACAGTTTTACAGTGGTATATCTTATAGTGACAGTATTGTTGTGGTTTCTTTATTTGACGCTTATATTTCAGGGCAGTTGGATGGGGCAAGGATAGGTGGTTTTCACCACTTTCTAATTGTAGCCATAGAACATAGGGGGTTGTAGAATTCTTCTGGTTGTAGCTAGAGAATTGGGGAGTTGTAGCTTCCCTCAGGTTGTAGCCTGAAAATATAGGGGGTCAGAGCCTCCTTCCAGTTGCAACGAGAGAACAAAGGAAGTCGGTGCCTCCAACGAATGTAATTCTTAAAGACATATAAGAAAAAGCATTATGTTGTTTTCTCCCGCATTGGGTTTCCACGTAAAAATAATGGTGTACTATGTATGTGTATGATTGTTCATTTTCTCATAGTTTATTTACTCTGCACTTATTGGATAATAATGCTATATTGATCACAAAGATAAATAACACTTACATACCGTGGTTAAAAAATATACCAATTTCTCTATTACTGATTCACCCCCCTCTCAATAATCCAACAAATCATTGTGGTATATCAAAGGGAGGAAGGATGTATTCGAGGTGTAGGATGGTATCTATTTGGTTGAATCATATTTGAAGAGATATTTCCTATTAAAAAGGGTGAACAATTTGTGATTGGCATTATGAACCCTTTGTCTTACAATGATCAGTTTTTACATTGTTAAAATACATACAAGTGGTATTACTGAAAAATTAGAGGAAGAATGTAGTAAAAATGTAATCTGGATGGACATAAGGGTTGGTGAATGATGAACATGTATAAAAGGATTGCGAGTTATGAGAATTTGTCAAGTGTTGTGCTCATAAATTTTGATCCTAAATATAGTGTGTTAAAGTTGGACAAAGAAGGAAAAGTATAGGTATCCCTTACACCTATTGCTTTCAAGAGAATGTTGAAGCTCCCATAACCCACAAGGATGTTTAAAATCTCTAATGTTGATACCTTTCTTAGTTCTGGTGATGGCATTTTTATTATTTTTAATAAATGGTTGGTATAATCCAAATTTGAAGTTGCAAAGATATACCAGGTGGATATTCTAGAGTTCATTGAACCTTACTATAAGATAGCTTGGTTTGGCTGTTTACCCGATTGGTTGGAAAGGAGTCCAAAATTTGCACATATATGTAAATGATATTTATCATCTATTACACCTTACACCACCTTACACAAGAAGTATATTTTTTATTTGTCTAAGTTTTATTTGAAATAGCTTTTACACTAGTTGCTTAAATATGGGGAGGTTTTACATGTTTCGTTATTTGTTTTTTTAACTAGTTTACAACAATACTTTTAAGAAATTTTTAATCAAAGTTGGTGGGACCCAAATTTTGACCATATATTTTTGGTACCCATTATTTTGGGAGCATAAGATCTAATAAAACTTTTATTAAATACGATCATTCTTTGTGAAGAAGGTGATACAAATAAGTATGAGGAGAACCTAATTCTCTAACCTTAGAAGCATGAATTTTCCTAGTACGTAAGGGAAAAGATTACGATGAGGAGAATTTTACATATATTTGGATGTACATTTTTTTGGGAGGTATTTCCATAATTTTTTTCATAATCATTCATTCTTGGTGAAGTTGGTATACAATACATAAAATGGGGTATTTTCCTTCATTTTAAGAAGAATAATTAGTTCTTGGTTATTCCCTTATGATTTACTAGGGGTTTTATAAGGGAAAGTCTACAATTAATAAATTTGGTGAAGTTGGTTTACAATACACAAAATGGGGTGTTTTTCTTCATTTTAAGAAGAATAAGTAGTTCTTGGTTATTTCTTTATGATTTCTTAAGGTTTTTATAAGGGAATGTCTAGAATTGATAAATAAATATTGAATCTAGATACTTTCAAACTGAGAGAGGCCATTATTTCCCTTAGTTAAGATCCAAATCATTTATTTAAAACACTATTTTTTCTCTTTTGATTATAATAAGTTTGTATACCTCAAGGAGAGAAGAGAAGACAATGAGGAAATTTGTATTGAAGGAAATGTTGAGGAGAGAACAAGCTTGTAGGGTTTTGTCCTTATCTATAGGTTAATCAATCTCCTTGGAGTTTTATATATAGTGATAAGTTAAATGATGATATAGATATCATGAAAACATGGGAAACATAATAAAGGACAATTTGAGTTAAAAGGGGAAACCAAAACCAATTTTTGATCCAAGGGAGGTGCTATAGGAAAAATTTCCTTACAAATATTTCATTTTCAACTCAAAGGAATACATCTACTTCATTTGGATTTCAGAGTAAAACGAACACAAATGAATTTCTTGGTAATGGGGATGATGGAAATAATCTTAAGAAATTTATAAAAGAGAAAGAACACACCACCCGTATTCCTTATAATATGAAAAGCTTTATAAATAATGAACATGAATTATTGTTTAAAAGGAAATGATCAAGAGAACGTTAATTTTGTTAATAACATTGAATCTCATGATAATGTGGTTGAACTTATTTATGGGCCAAAGCCCAAGTGAACAATGCTAAAATAAGAGGAAGTGAAATGAGATGGAGACGGGTCGCCACTTTTGAAGATATTTATGTTACCGTGCATCATTTTAGTTATGATAATTATATTAGAAAATTGTGTGTAAAGTAAATATTAAGGGAGAAAAATAGTTGAAAATAATGAATTTCATTTTGATATAAAAGGTATCAAAGATTCTAGTGGTTTGATAATGTTTAGGACTACTAAGAAAATGAAATATATGAATAAGAGGAAGAAATGAAAGAGTTTAATGAATAGAGAGGAAGAGGTGTAAATGGAATTGAACCCTGAACTTATAAATTTTTAGCATCTCCCTATCGAAATCTCTAAAGAGACTTAGGAAGATCATAAAAAAAGATAAATAGACAAAAAGTAGATCAAGAGTTGCTATATACTATAAGAAAAGTTATTTCAAGTAACATGTAGAAGAGAGGATGATTTTGTTCTTATATTTTTTCAAAGTTATTTGTGATGTCCCTTTCCTTAACAAAGTAATTTGTATGCTCAAGGAGATGTAGAAAAGGAGCTCAAGAAGGATGAGGATTATTATGGCTATTGCGTTGAATCTTTCACCAAAATCATGAAGACTATAAGGGATTGCCAAAGGCAAAGGGACAATCTCTCTTTAGATATTAGGATCATAGAGATATAGAGGTGTTGATAAAACATTATTGGAACTATCCAATAATTGGTTGTAGATTGCGATCATATTGAATAAAAGAAGTCTCAGTTGTTTTTCAAAATCTTTAAAGTCATGAAGAAACTAGAAGGCATGACCCTCAATCGAAATGATAAGTTAATTACAAAGGAGGAATTCCAATATGGTATGGTTTAATGGAGAGTACAAATACCTTAGGTGAAATTTTGATACCCTTACCCACTTTTCTAATGTGGAGGTAAAGACATGTTTAACAAAAAAAAAAAAATTGTTGATAATGCAGAAAGTAAAATATTTGATAGAAACCATCCTATCATCCTATGTGCTATTCAAGATTAATTTCCCATGCTCAATATTAAGGAGGAGATTATGGTGGCCCCACTTTGGGATTATATCAAACCGTGGGTGAATCAAGTAGTTAGTGATACCTCTAATTTACCATTAAATAAAAAAATAGTTAGGGAAGTTGAGTTAGTGGATTGCTACGTGATACAATTGAAGGATGCATAGAAGGATATTTATTAAAAAACAAACAGGTTCACAACATAAAGCATTTTTTTCCTCCAAATTTTTGAAAGTAAGAATCATTAAGGTCTTCTCTCTCCTCAATTTTCTTGTGGTTATGTCCTTTTCCATTTGGTTTTCATATGTTCTAACTTAACATTGAACTTCACTTCTCCTTTTTAGCATCTAGTATTTCCCTACTATTCCAAGTCCATAGAAACCACATCCTAGATAATGAAATCAAACACATTTCAATTTTGTTTAAATAGTATGATATGAATTTTCTAGAGGCATGCAAGGCTTGTTATTTATAAAATTTTGAAGGATTCATATATGAGATTTATTATTTTCAAAATATCCATAGAGATGTTTTAGGATTGATAATGTTTTCATGGTTCTATAGTTATCAATGTCAAGTGGAATCTTGTATACATAAACTTGATCAAACCCTTTTGAGTGATAATGAAATATTCATGTAAAGTTCTCTCAAAGACTTGCTCCATTTATTTGTTTACCTTATTTTAGCAAAACCATTATTATTGTTTTGTTTTCTTACATTATATTGAGGAAAAAGGTTATTGTATTTCAACAGTTCAATTTTATATGCAACATCTTTATTTAGAATTATTCAAGTGGTTGAAACCAGTTGTCCAATGTCAAGCATAAATAAATGTTTTAAGGATTATCAATTTACAAGAACACTATTAGACTGTTTAAGTTACAAATTTTGTTGGAATTTGATGTGTAGTATCTTCCTAATTTTTGGAGCAAGAAATTTTGAGAGTTAAGTGCAATAAGCGAGGTAGAATGGACTAAAGGAAAGAACGTGCACTAGGAAAGAAGGAAAAGTAGCGTGATAAAGGGCAAAGGAACCAACACTCCAAGAAAGAAGGAAGATCAGCACAAGGAACAATTGGATCGAAGACCAACCGTGCAGAAGACAATTAGAAAGTGGACAAGTGGAGTCCACTTAGAATTAGGTTTTTTGAGTCATAATGTAAGGGTTTTTACTGATTTTGTAGTATAAATAGAAGTTGTCTGAGGTAGATGAGGTGTCCCTTTTGATGGTGAAAAACTTACTTTTGGAGCATCATTTTAAGTCCGAGTCTAAGTCTTTGTGTTGTTAAGAGTTGCAGAGCTCAGATGGAGTCAGTGTTGAGTTGTAACTGAGGGTTAGGTTTCAAGTTGTGTTGCTTGGTGCGGTGTTGTTTAGCCTCATGCACCATTCTTAAACCCTTTGACGTAATGCGTGCAATGCTATTTTGATGAAGAATGAGAAATAAGAAAAAGATATTTGTGGACGTAGCCCAGTGGCATGAACCACGGTAAAATGGTGTCTCTATGTGTGTTATGTTGCTTTTATGTACTTTATAAGGAATGAATGGATAAATGAATGCACTTGCTAGAGTTTATTTACAGTGCACACTAGTATAATTATGTAGAATGAATGATATTGAATGGATAATATAATAGATCAAATGAATGATATGGTAGAATGCATGTTAAATTAGAAGCATAAGTAAAAAGAACATCCCCAACCACCTTACATGACTGCAGACATTTGCATCCTATAGTCACCCATAAGCCATCTTGGGTGAGACAACGTTGTGCACTCTATGTGTGGTGTAGTCTTCTGGTTTACGAAAATGGACGATGGTGAAAAGGTTTTTTTTGTAGAACTAAGTTAGAACCAGGGTGAGCACATACATCCAACAAATGGTTCCATTTCCAGCTAGAACTCAGAAGAACAACTTGGAAGCAATTTGATGAAGAAAATGTAGTACAAAGGGATGGTCAGGCCATGGAATCCTACGAAGCAAGAGATTGAAATATGGTTGCTGACAAAGAAAATAGGGCTCACACAAAAGGGTAACAAAAGTTGTAGATATACAGTATGCCAGTACCTACAGAGGTAGGCTAGTAGAGTGGACTGTTGAGAATATTGCGCGATTGGAAAGGGTTAATAATTAATTCACGTGCGCAATGGATTTTTGGTTAGACAACATTATTGTAGGGTTTATTACTAAGTTTGCAGTAGATATAGTGAAGTCATATACTGTTGTAGAGAAGGATTTCTTGAAGGGACCCAGAGAAAGATACATTAGGCCTCTTTACACATCGATCAAGATATTATTATATGATAAAGGCATGATGAACATGGAATCAAACAACTAGATCACTTTGCATACATGGGGGAGCTGGGGGAAGCACTAAGGAAGATCTAAGAGATGAAGAAGGCTCTAGAGAGAGGTCAAAAGGAGGAATCAATGCACCCCATCATGATGGATGATGGACATACCAGGGAAATCATAAGGAAAGCAGGTGTGACGTGCAGTGGATGACCCTACCAGTATACGATGAATAGTAATAAGAGGGAAGTAGTCGAGTGAGAGGTGTTATCACTCCAAGAAACTCCTTAGGGTTGTAGTCTAAGGATGCTTGGTAACTTAGAAATAATGTGTATATATGCTTGGAACAATGGGGTCTTGTATGATCAATGTAATAGACAACTCATACATCTAAAGAAACAGTTCTTTCAGGAAACAATAATCATATTAAGTAAATTGAAAGGAGAAGATGAAGAACACTATTCTTGATTGCCAAATACAACTGAATGTAGGGCTTAATGCAAGATAGAGAGAAATCCTTTACTTCAAGTATATGAGCTCAATAAAGAGATAACAATCTTCATGAACTAAAATAAACTGAAACAAAGTACAGAAAGGGAAAGATGGATATTTCTGATATTGAAAACGAAAGGAAACTGAACTTTATTTCTGCAAATAAGAGTCTATACAGTAGCACAAAATATCTCCCAGTTTGAACCCTTGTCTCTTAGAAAAGATAGGCATTTATAGCCTTTTACAATCAGTTTTTAAGATCCTAAAAACTTGGATCTGTATCTAAAAATAGCAATTCAAATCTAACTAAGCAACTTGATAATAAAGACTTAATGACTAAACTAGCATTTGAATTGTCTTCAATCTCAAAATTTGACATCTGTATTCTTCATCTTCTGGAATCTGTGGTGTCATGAAACATGCAGAGGCACCTGTCTTGGCAGCTGGATTTATTCAGTTGTTCATAGTAGATACTTTAGGAGATCAGTTTAGCATGTGATTCTCAAAAACTCCCACGAATCTTTGATGCAGAGTCTTTTCCGAGCAAGTGGTTATCCCTTTGATACTCTGGAACCTCTTTATAACCTGTGAAAAATGACCTACTCCGTCCTTAGCTTTCAAAAATGCTTTTTCTTCTTTCACCAGCTAACTCGCCTTATGATTCGCTGGTTAGCTGGTGAAAGCGCTGCCTTTCACCAGCAAACTGGTTGTAAAATTACGTTGTGCGCTGGTGAAAGCTCTGGCTTAGCCTAAAATGAACTTTCACATCCAAAACTGTGATTCCATCAAAAACTCAATGTGTCTCCGCTTTATCCCCTTCAATGTTCACAGCAACCTGAGCAAGCACTTGCAGATCTGGGTGTGACTTTTGTTTTTTCTTCAATTTTCTGATTTTCCTTTTAAGGCACTTTGCTAGCCACCATAGACAGTTATAGTCTTTGGTGATTTTCGGTTTCCTCTTCTCTTCCTTGACACTGTCACGAGCCAGCTTTTCAAATGCATCATTTGTTTCTGCAAATTTATCAGACAACTTCTTGTATCTTTCTTTTATTACCTTCTCTAAGACCTCCTACTGAGCGATCACTTCTTTGAGATGCTTGATTTTCTGTTTTTTCTTCGACTTAGTTCTCTTTGATGTTTCCCCTTCCTCGATGTGAGTAAAGGTCTCATAATTCTGTGCAAACTCAATGGAATGTTCAGGACTTTTGATGACATGGCTCTCATCCTCTTGCTCTGGTTCTGAGTCTGTGTATGGCAAGTTTAAGATGTTTGTTCTCCTTTCCATAGGCTTCTCTGTAGTAGTTTAAAAAACCAATTTCTTCTTTGACCTGTGAGATTTCACACCAGAGATTCTATCTTCTGGAGGTCCTGGAAGGGTTCTCCTCTTCCTCGGGTTTCTTTGAGGAGTCAATTGTCTCTTTCCAACTTTCTTTTGTTCAGTCATGGGCTGATTTTGAGTTTCAAAGCCTCCCAAAAAAGAAAATGTTGCCATGTCCTTCCTTTCTATCTTAACTCCTCCAGGATTATCAATTTAATAAGGCCAAAGTGGCAAAGAGTGTTCTTCATGCTCAAAGGTTCAGCTCTAATCTTTTTACAGACTTTAGTTAAGCTCTTGTGCAAGAAGAAAGGTAGATTTAGGAGAGTTTTACCTGTGAAATGGTCTAAGAGCTTGAAATGATACAACATCAGTTTGTCATACCTGCCTTCTGAAGTTATGTAGAGTTGGATGCCCTTAAACAAATCCTTCCACTCCTCTTCTAAATGTGAAACTGGCATGCTCTTATTCCATGCGTTATGTCTGAATCTTTGATGATGGATTCAAATTCACCATTTCCGACGCCATGATTGTGAAGCATCCGTTACTGAACGAGATCCGCTTTGCAATCCGATTTAGACGTGCAAACACGAGTCTCCATCATTATCCACTTTCACCAGCGCATCATACTTGATTGCATGACGTGGGCTGAACGTATCATCATTTGATTTTTAAAACGTGGATAAAACACACGTGATCCCCGCTTTCATCAGCTAATGTCCCGTGAGAAGCGTTCCTCGGCTGTTGAAAATTGTCGCTTTCACCAGCGCACAACCCATGAGAAATGCTCCTTAGCTGTTGAAAATCACCACTTTCACCAGCTAACCATCATCTTTAAAACACGCGTTAGCTGTTGAAAGCATTTTGTGAAAATTTTAAAGAGAAGACCTTTATGGGTCGTCTTATTTCTTAATACAAAAATCAAAACTTAAGTCTTGCTACTAGAAAACTCGAAACAAATTTGGAGAAAACTACTAATAGCCATGCTATCAATCAGAAAATGGAACCAAAGTGACTAATTCACTTTGGGAGCTAACAAGAGGGATTGGATAGTGACAAGGAAGCGGTAGAGAATATTCGAGTCACGGGGCAGATTGAGGATATATTTTGTGGCACATATGAGAGGAAAACTAGAGGTCATGGTTTCGACGCAAAAGAAGGGTCTCCATTCCATATCCAAATTAGTGTGGAACCCACAACCCCATGTGAGAATAAGACAATTGAAGAAGAAAAAAAAGTTAACTGACAAGTGATTAGTGGTATAAGTATTTTTACAAGACGTGGGTCCGGTGGAAGTTGAAGCAAAAGTATAAGTTCAACAAGTATCAATCAAGTTTCTACACTTCGTGGAGGTGGTAGTACATATAGCTTCACAATGGTAGGACAAGACACAACTATTAGGTTACCTGAGTTCCATGGAGAAGGGTCAAAGGACCCATAGAAGAATATTTTAATTTATGAAGATATTTGGGCAACCAAGCAAGTTAAAGATGAAGATACAAAGGTTGCACAATTGGAAATAACATTCAAAGACTGCACATTAGATTGGTACATGGGTCTCGCAGTAAATAACCCGTCAGGAGCACCTACAACTGTCACAGATGCGAATATGTAGCTAATAAATGAATTTCAGAAGCCAAGTTCAAAGGACCAGTTCATGAATGAGATGATAAATACTAAGCAGAGGCCATGAGACTCAATTTGGCAGGATGACCAAAAATTCAAAAGGTTAAAAGGTAAATTAAAATTCCCTATTACTGATGTGCAACACAAACAATTGTTTGTTAATTATTTGTTGCCACACTTGAAGTATCCCTTGAGACAACATAAATTCCAGAGCCAGGTTGAGGCTCTACAACCAACATTGAAGTTAGAAGAAAATCAATAAAAGCATACAAACCCAGTTGTGGAAGAGGTGAGGGAAGATTTGAAGAACCTTACATTTCAGTTAATTCAGAATAAAAGTAAGGAAAAGTGAGAATATGTCTGGTGTATAATGTGTTGGACAAAAGGTCATCATAAGACTGAGTGTACATTATTTGCATAGTATATAGGAGTAGGGATTCCAAACCCCTTATCTTCAAGAGGACCATGGTGTGAGATATTTAAAGTACATGGAGATTATCCCTATCATTGTCCTGTGATGAATAAGTACTATACAATGCCAAAGAGTGCATTTTGTAATTTTTGCAAATCAGCTAGACATGAAAACAAGGACCATACAACTCTAGAGATGATGAAGAAAGGATTGCAGATACATATAGGGTATAGGTTGAATTAATGACAACACAACCTATGCAGCAACCACAATGTAGTAGCGTGAAACATTTTGCAACACAACCACAGTATAATAATAGGCAACAGTTTGTAACAGAACCACAGTATAATGCATACCAGTTTCAAGGGAAACAATAGTATAATCCCATACAATAGTTTGCAACACCACCACAATACAATAATTCTTAGCCTTAGCACAATAATACGCAACCATAGTATATTCAAGGACCTCAATAAAATACACCACATAGATAATCAAGGTAATAGAGGAGGAGGCCATGGAGAAAGAGGCTTTGGAGGAGGTTGAGGACAAGTAGTGCGTCGCAATTGTCAAAATCCTGGACACTATGCAAGCAATTTTCCATAGCCACCAACAACATGTATGTATTGTCGCACAACAGACCATGAAACATAAGACTGTGTGACATTGTTGACATAGATACAAGACAAGAGGAACCAGAATAATCAGAATGTACAATGGATTGTTGTAGAAAATAGAGAAGAGGATGGAAAGAAGATTAACATAGTTACTATAGGTGGAGCTAACATAGGAGAATATGTAGCAAAGAAGGATCAATATCATTACCGGTGGGTCAAGAAGAATACAACGCCTAAACATAATTTTGATGTGCGTAAAGAGAAAGAGATATTCAAAGAGGCTAGACAAGAGATTCTGAAAGAAAATATTGCATTGACTTTGGGAACAAAGATATTAGATGAGATACCAGTGTATGACATGCCTCCACTATTTGATTATACCAAGAAAAAGAAACCTTCAGAGCAAGTAATTAAATTAAGAAAAAATTTGGGATCTTTTGTAAAGTTGTTGAATGATTAAACTCTTTAAAAATATTGCAAAAACTATTAGAAAAGTACCATCCTAGGGAAGAAGGGGTAAATACAGTGAATCGGGTCTGGAAGAAGAGGATAATAAGTAGAGAATTCAGGTTGAATGTAGACATAGGAGATTTCAATATGGGGGATATCAAACTAGACTTAGGGTCTGAAGTTAATGTTCTTCCAAAGAATACCTAGGAAGCTATGGGAGAACCTCAATTGGGTTATTCACCTCTTCATTTGAAGCTATCGAATCAACATAGAGTAGTGCCAATTGGAATATTGAAAGGAATTTCAGTAGATATAGATGGTGTGTGCACCATGGAAGACTTTGAATTCATTGACATAGTAGATAATACTTCACCATATCTAGCATTATTGGGTCTAGATTGGGCTTTTGATAACTAGACTATTATCAATTTGAAGACAAGGAAGATGATATTTGAATATGGAGAATACATAGTTATTTCACCTTTGGATCCTTCAAAAGCAAGAAGCTATGTGGAACCTGTGACAGATAATATTCTTACAGAAGATGTAAATTAGTTATACAGAACTACCGAGCAAGAAGAGGATTATATCAACCTAACTACAGATGACATGCTCAGTTGGAGGAGTATTAGTTCTTGAGCTTCAGACATTGACACAAGACTGGAAAACTGACAATAGTGACTACATGAATTATCCATCAGAAGATGTGCGAGAATGACGTGTGCACTGAGATGGGTTGGTACAGAGGTAAGAGAACCTCCTACTTTTTATGGTCTGAATGACTTGGAAGAATTTTTAATGAAGTTTGAGGTATATATTATGGAAAATAAGATATTACCAGTATTATATATTTCTTTGAAAGATACACCTGCAAGATGGTGGGGGACATAGAAGGAGAATATTAATAACTGGTTTCAGTGTAAAAGATTACTATGCATTAGATTTGGTGTAGATCAGGAGAACAATTTTTTGGAGAAATATGATGGACTTGGGCAAACCCAAGAACATGTATATAGGTTCATGGTTAAATGGAGATTATTACCCCCAAAATAATGGCCACAACATTTTATTCACACACTAGAAGGAATCCCAAGGAACTAGTACACAGAGCAGGAACAACGCAGAGAAATTGTGAACTGGGAATAAATGAAACATAGTTTTGTGGTTACATTTTCCTTTGAATAAAAGAGACCAGAAATATATACATCATTGAAGGTGGTAAAAGATAGGATATTTGAAGAGACTGAATTTGACATTGTTACAACATATTAGAACCAACATATATAGACTGTTAGACAATTGTTTCATTGTTATCATGTCGCGGAAGAAGAAGATCTAGAAGAAAACCCACACAATATCTAGATCCCAGAAGTTGAAGGAGAAAGGAAAGTAGAAGGTCCAAAGCTAGATTCAGAAGATTATGTTGTACCATTTAAGATCAAGAAGGTAAATATTGGAACTATAGAAAACCGAAAAATGGGAATTATTGACGATTATTGGGAGAATAAGGAAGTAGAAAGGATCACAGAGTTGTTGCATGAGTACAATGATTTATTTCCAGCAACGTATTCAGAAATTAAGGGATTAGCAAGAGAACTTGGAGAGATGAATATCCCCTTGAAACTAGATGCTAGACCTATAAGACAGAGACCTTATAGGATGAATCCAATATACAAAGAGAAGGTAAAGGCCGAACTTAACAAGATGTTAGAAGCTAGTGTCATAGAACCTGTGGAAGAATCAAAATGGATCATCCCTATGGTAGTTCAAGAAAATAAGAAAGGGGGAATTGGGATCTGTGTGGACTTGAGGAAACTAAATTATGCTTGCTTGCATGATACTTTCCCTACCCCATTCACATATTAAGTACTAGAGAACGTAGGAGGAGAATAAGACTATTCATTTATAGATGGATTTTTAGGATATCATTAGATTAGGATAGCACAAGAAGATAGACACAAGACAAAATTTGCTACAGAATGAGGATCATTTCAATAAACATTTATGCCAATTGGGTTGAAGAATACACCAACCATTCTTTCAAGAGTAGTAGTATAATATTTTAAAGACTTCATTGATAAGTTTTTGGAGGTGTATTTGGACAATTGGACAATGTTCAATTTATTGAAGGATCATGTTGAAGTATTAAGGCTGATGTTAGACAGATGCAGACAGTGTTAGATATCATTGAATATTAAGAAATGTATTTTCAGTGCACCTTTTGGGATTTTGTTAGGACATGTCATGTTTAAATAGGGTATGTTGGTTGATCCTGATAAAATTGTTGTCATAGTTAACTTACCACCACCAAAATCAGTGCATCAGTTGAAGAGTACAGTTGGTCATACAGGATATTATAGGAAGTTCATAAGAGGATATGCACATATTATTGCACCAATGGAGAAGTTGTTGAATAAGGACACTAAGTATCACTGGAATGATGAATGCCAACAGAGTTTGGATATTTTGATGGAGAAGATGGTTACTATGCCTATTTTAGTGTTTCTAGATTAGGAAAAAGAATTCCATTTGCATGTGGATGCATCTTCAATAGCATTAGGAGGAGTATTGACCCAACCAGGGGAAGGTTCTATAGATCAACCTATTGCATTTGCAAGAAGGAAGTTATCAGATTTAGAAGAGAACTACAACACTACAGAAAGGGAAGGATTAGTTATGGTGTATGATTTTCTTAGGGACCTAACCTTCTAAACCCCTCACGTAGGTAGAATAATATAACTCCATGTAATAAAGGCCAATATTAATAATGCCTAGCAATAAGGAAGAATAAGTCAAATGTAAGAAGACCTAATAGGAGCTTCTGCTTCTAGAAGGATCTTCCTCTAGATTATTCTTTTCGATAGATAAATTTATTATAAATAGGAATAGAGGGTATGATAAAGGTTGTCATGGAGATTATTGTAATATATCTCTGCTCTATTGGAGGTTTCCCCCTCGAAGAGGCAAGTGAATTTTTTTTATCATTAATCAGGGTGCTCTTTGTGGTGTTATTCTGGTATTATTCTGGTATTTTTTTGGTTATATAATTGTTTTTCTACCATTTCTAGCTAAAATATTTATGTCCTGCATACTATTTTATATCTGGAATACTACAAGTGGTATCATAGCACTTTCCTCGACATAAAATTGTGGGTTAATTTTTTCAGGGTAGACGTATTCTTTCATCTTGAAGCTACAAATATATGTCGTTCAACACATAAATCCACGTTTTCATAAGCATACATGCAGGAATACAAGTGGTTTTAAGCACACATATGTTGGCCACCCTTGTAACCCATGTTGGTACCCCTTCGAGTGGTAGCACATTATAAAACACATGTATATGGGTTGACCTAGATATCTTGAAGCCCTCCATAGATAAACTGATTGGCCACCTAACTGCTATAGTTCCATTGAGAATAAAACTCGAGAATATACTCTCTAGTACTTGGGTAGTCAGTTAGTATGAATAAAGGAACAATCTAGCCTTTTTAGTTGGTGCCTTGATATATTGGGTTGAGTACTACTATTGGACCCCACACGTATATCACAGAGATATAACACATGACAAACCCTTGTCTGTAGAAACCCTGAATAGTGGTCCCACTGACACACTTATTTGGGACCTATCCCACTGCATTCCTCTCTTCGCCCTGATTCCAATGATACCTATAATTTATAACACAATTTATTTTTGTGGACTCGGCCCTTCTTCGACACCCTTATTTGGCCCCTATCCCATTGGATCCCCTTTTTCTCTCTGATTGGAGTGGTACCTATCATTTGACACCCTTATTCTCAATAGTCCCACCCACCCTTCCATACCCCTTGTGTTTCTCTTATACCATTTTCCTGCCCATTTTTCCAAATGGCCAACACCCAAGCAAAATAATTCAATACCTTGATTGTTGAAAACCACCAAAACAAGGAATACATAAAGAATATCAATTCCAATCTTAGCTCAATCATTTCATCTATTCAGACCCTCTAGGACTAGTGTGACCACATAAAATACCTCAAAGAACTCAAAGCCACCCTTGAACACTTCATGTCTCATTCCCATAACCATTCCTCTTATGAACAACCATCTTATCAAGATGACCATGACTCTTCCCATTACCAAGGTCCTCATACTGCCCACTTTTCTTGAGACCTCCGCCCTCCCAGAATTGAGGTGAACAAATTTGATTAATCGGATCCCACATGTGGGGTCACCCAAATGTAACATTATTTATCTTTGCATGGCATTACTCATGATTTAGCTAAGCTTCGGTATGGTGTCCTACATCTAGATACAGAATGATCGAAATGGTGGCAATGGAGAAAAAATTCTCGCCAAGGGTATGTTGCTTGGAAACATTTTGTGGCAGAACTTTACTCTAACACCCACCATTTAGGCTGTTTGACCAAGTTGAAGCAGTCTAGGACAGTGGAAGACTTTATTGTCTCATTTGAGCACTTGGATTTTAGAACGGAGGGCATGTCAGATGCTTTCTTTAGGGAGTGCTTTATCATTGGTCTCAAAGATGAATATTAGGGACCCAACCTCCCTAACCCCTCATGTAGGTAGAATAATATAATTCCATGTAATAAAGGATAATATTAATAAGGACCAACAATAAGGAAGAATAAGTCAAACGTAAGAAGACCTAATAGAAGCTTCCGCTTCTAGAAGGATCTTCCTCTAGATTTTTCTTTTGGATATATAAATTTAGTATAAATAGGAGTAGGGGGTATGAGAAAGGTTGTCTTGGAGATTGTTGTAATAGAGCTCTGCTCTGCTGGAGGTTTCCCCCTTGAAGAGGAAAGTAAACATTGCTATCATTAATCAAGGTGCTCTTTTTGGTGTTATTATGGTATTATTCTGGTATTGTTTTGGTTACATGATTATTGTTCTTTCATTTCTAGCTAAAATATTTATGTTTTGCATACTATTTTGTATCTGGAATACTAAAATTTTGCATAAATACATACATGACTTGTTAGGGAAACATTTCAAGATGTTTACAAATCATTTTTCTCTGAGATATTTAGTCAATAAACTAGTGTTGGGGGAAAGGATATGCAGATGGATACTTTTTTTCCAAGAATTTGATTTTTGAGTTGTGGTGAAGCCTGGAAGACTGAATGCCAGACTAGATCACTTATCCAAGCTAACTAATGGAGAATAACCCAATAAATTGGAAGACAACATTCCAGATGCATAATTTTTTTCAATACTGATAGTTGATGAGTATTTTACTAACATTATTGAGTTTTTGAGTATAGGAGTTGCACCAAGAGACTTTACTACTGCATGGAAGAAAAATTGGTGGTCAGATCTGCAGACTATCAATTGATTGCAGGTCATTTATACAAGCTTGGAGTAGATAACATATTGAGGAGATGTGTTATGGAGCATGGAAAGCCTATCATTTTAGCATAATCACATGAAGGAATTGTTGGAGGACACTACGTAGGAAAAGATACCATGTAGAAGGTATTGTGTGCAAGATTATGGTGGCCAACAGTTCACACAGATTAAAAGGAATAGTACCAGAATTATGATGTCTGCCAGAGAGTTCGAAAGCCATCTAGGAGGGATGAGATGCCATTGAGACCTCAAGTAAATTTACAAGTGTTTGATAAGTGGGAAGTATATTTTGTAGGTCCAATTAATCCACCATAAATAATATCATGAGCCAAATATATTATTACAACGACATAATATTTAAGCAGATGGGATGAGGCAACAACAATAAAGGATTGTAGTGCACAGAAAACTACACTCCTTTTATTTGAAAAAGTAGTGACAATGATGTAGGAGGATCTTGGTGTCAACCCATCTTTTCCAAATGGCTCAAAACAATCTTTTGTAAATTTACTATTTTTAGTAGTTTTTCGGGTCCCAAACTTCCGAGGCCATTTTGAGGGCCTAAACGATGTTTTTTCATGATTTGGCACCTCAATATTCCCTAACGAAGATGATTGAGCCCAAAAAATGAATCTCATCGTCGATACCTTTCCAACAAGCTACTGTTCACCCTAAACAGATATCGTATCCAAAAGTTACGACCCTCAGAAGTTGATGTACTAAATTACCCCAATGGGGCCCACATGAATTTTGGCGCTTCATCTCCTAGGGTTAGGATTTTAGATTTCTAGGGTTTTGGAATTCATTTTTATTGTAAAAGTGCCTTCAAAGCCTCATTGTACTCATCATATTGATAATGAGCATAGTCGTCACATCTCTTCTCAGAGATAAGCTGCCACCATTCTAGTAAGCTTGTTTTCAGTCTGCATTTTACAATTTCATCATATTTATTATTTAATAAAAGACATTATTTACTTTATATTTGTTATTATTCATTGTTCCTCTATGTTACTATTATAATTATGTGTTTTCATTTCATTTTGCTCATAAATATGGATCAATAGTATCACAACGGTCTACTCCTTGTCGTTTTGTAGTGCATAACCCCGACACGGTCAGGGTATAAAGAGTTGGGTCTCGATCTTATTCCTCTTGAGGAAAATTCTCCCGCACGTCCAAGAAACCATCCATGGAGGGAGAAAATAAATATGACAGGACATGATATCCTTTCAAAATGTTTCTTGAGGAAGCCCTCAAGCAACAGAGGAACGAGATGATGGACAACTTTGCACAAATCCTTCAACGATTGCCCCCAAGTGACACATCCACCTCAAACGGAGACGCCGCCCCTTTCAATGTACAAATCAATTTTGATATTTGTATATTTGAAGGGAAAATAGATGCATATGTCGTAGATAAATGGTTAAACCTTCTAAAAGGATATTTTTCTGTCCATAACTTTTTTGATAGAGAAAAGATTACATTTGCGCTCCTCAAAGTCGTCCCCCGTGTCAAATATTGGTGGGACCTTTCTGTGAGAATAAGGAAATAGAGGCATCCACATTATTTTCAATTGCACCAACTTGGGGTTCCTTCAGGGATGTTATTAAGGAACAATGCTACCATGTTGGAAGTTATGACAATTTGTATACAAGATGGACCACACTGTGGTAGGAACGAGACCAAATAGTGTTAGATTTTACTAATATATTCCATATCGTGCGCACCAACCTGGGTATCAAATATTTTGAGTGACATCCGGTACTCAAGTACCACAATGGTCTGCATGTAAGGGTTTTTACTGATTTTGTAGTATAAATAAAATATATATGAGGTAAATTGAGGTGTCCCTTTTGATGGTGAAGAACTTACTTTTGGAGCATCCTTTTGAGTTTGAGTCTCAGTATTTGTGTTGTTTAGAGATGTTTAGTTACGATGGAGTATGTTTTGAGTTGTAACTGAGGGTCAAGTCCCAAGCTGTTGAGCTTGGTGCGAAATTGGTCAATCTCCTGCACCATTCTTAAATCCCTGGATGTAATTCACGCAATGCTATTTTGATGAAGAAATAGAAATAAGAAGAATATATTTGTGGACATAGACCAGTGGGGGTGAACCATAGTAAAATGTTGTCTCTATGTGTGCTATGTTTATTTTATATACTTTATAAGGAATGAATGGATAAATGAATGCAACTGTTAGAGTTTATTTACAACGAACACTAGTATAATTGTGAAAAATGAATGATATTGAATGGATAAAATAATAGATCTGATTAATGTTATGTTATAATGCATGTTAAAGTAGAAGCATAAGTAAAAAGACCATGCCCAACCCACTTCCATGACTGCAAAAATTTGCGTCTTGCAGTCAGCCATAAGCCATCTTGGGTAAGACTGCATTGTGCACTTTGTTCATGGTGTAACCTTCTGGTTTACTAAAAGAGTCGATGGTAAAAAGGGTTTTGTTGGAGAACTAAGGTACAACTCGGGTGAGACCATACATCCAATACTACTTCAATTAAAAATAATAAGTGATGATTATCCTTCACATGGAGTACCACCTCTATAAAAATTAGAGAAGTTGTTCTTCAATCCCCTAAATATTCCATTTTCCCTTGTAAGAAAAAGAGATAAAAAATATGTATCTCTATAGTACAAAGAATGGTCCACCAAATAGGGAACCATATATATCAAATTAAGTTGAAAGGACCATCACCCTAAACCAATAGTGCTACATCATAGAGTAGATATAAATCAAATTTTCTCTATTTGGTAGGATAATTGTTACCGATGAATAATTGTTGAATGAGGAGACTCAATTTCATAAAGGGTTACTTATCAACTAATTCCATGGCTAGGCTAGTCATACTAAATAAAAGTTAACGAAGGAGATTGCCTATGTATTGACACATAGATTTGATATTTATATTAAATGAGCATACTATCACTATATAATCAATGACACATGGATTTGATATTTATATTAAATGAGCATACTATCACTAAATAATCAACACAATATTGATATTGAAGTGGAAAAATTCAATGCAAATTAAAGTGGAAAATTAGAATTATTTCATCGTCATGCTAATATACTTAACAAACTAGTTTTGTCATTGCAAACCAATCATGTAGTTCAAGCATGCTAATATATTATGATGTTCTATTTGTGTATTAAACTTTTTTAAAGAAAAAATCCAAATTAGAATAGGTGTGCTAACACAAATAGACACACCGCCAATTTTTTTTTCTCCAAGGAAAAATTTGTAGGATCTCCCCTTTTCATAAAATTATTTCGATGAAGAGTGGTCCAACCACCAACTACAATAACAACTAGTAACCCTAAGGGAATTGATAGGACTTAAATCTATGACATATGGCTTACCCATTGACATCATGCCTTGGGTAGATGGTTCAAATAATTGATTTAACTGTTGAGGTTACACATCACCAATTTTTTATGCATATGAACCTAATACTTTACAACAAATTTCCTTCCCCTTTGTCTCTTCCACTTCAATTTTTTTTTTACAATATGTAATTTAGAGAATATGAATAGTTGAGAAAGACATTATCATTTTGTATTCCCTTACTAGCCTATATAGAATCAAGAAGAATATTGTAAATTTGGTTGTTGAGGGGTTCATTTATCTATAAACTGATTTCGTTATTCTATTAGAATAGTTCAACATAACAGATCTTGAAATATTTTGAAATATTTTATTATTTAATATATTTCCTTAGATCCTAGATTTATTATTACTAGATAAAGCTCAAATTTTTTAAAATAACTTAAATATGAAAATGAAATAACATGAAAATGAATGCACCATTCCCAAGATGTATTTTGGGAAACCCAAAACGAGAGAAAATCTAGCTAGAAGGTGAGGCACTAAATATGGAGTTTCCTTTGACATTGTGTTATCTGAATTGGATTGTATGAAGACTTTGTAATAAAACCTTTGTTACTTTACCTTTTGTAAATTTTGTAAAAATGTCCTTTATTTTATTTTATTTTATTTTGTCTTTTTGGAAAAATTGGAAGTGAAAACAATTCATTGTGATGTTTGGCCTTCCAAAGGAATCCCATTATAATAATGAAGGTTGTAGGGAGGAAATCAACAAATGGAGAGGCAAGGGTAATATAGGGAAGACACTAGCAGAAATGAGATCTTGAGGAGGGAAACCTACTTGAAGATTGGTGGACAAAGGAGTTAAGGATTTTTTCCATGATGAGCGAAAGTGTCTCCAAGCCAAGGAAAATTTTAGGGGCTAAATTTTGCTCATGGGCTAATTTTCCATGCTTTTTCAAAAAAAAAGATTTGTCATTCTAGAAACAATTTGCTCAAATTATATATGATAAAATTATTTTACCTTAAAAATCACCAAAATTTTATGCAAACTATATAAAATCCTTAGAAATTTGAACATTTTTACAAAAATATCTCCAAACATCTTATAGTTAGCATATTAAGGATTAGTAAGATTCACTTGAGCTTCTACATTTTATAATAAATTTCCATAAAAATCATCCATGCTCCAAGCCATGGCCATCTGCATTTTTTTTTCAATATTTGTGAGTAACAATACACATCTGTGTATATCTCACTTTTCTGTATTTATCTCCTAAGCTTAATAAAATGGTCAATAATGTTGAAATCCATATAATTTTTCAATTTCATGGCTTTGTATGAATATCGAGTTATGGTTTGAGTTTGATTGCTTGAGGAAAATATATATCGATGGGAATTCTTTACGAGAACTAAAATTGGTATCATTGGTTAGTGTTATCCCCATTGCATAGGTCATTTCTAACCGAACCAAATTTTAATTTGGTTGGCTTGTGTTCTCTAGTTCTCATATTATGTACATTTCATTTTAATTCTTACTAGGTATCATTCATATTCCCATAGGTGGTTCAATTTTTTTTTATGCTTATTGGGAATCATTCTTCTACCCATAGGATGCTCATAGCACACTAACACTTGTCGGGCATTTGACTGTTTCCCACAAATTATTTTTCTTCTCCCACAACCTCTCTCACTCACCCACATCCGGCACACATCATTTTTCTTTTACCTCTGTCTTATACACAACCAAATCAACCTTTTTATGATAGATAGAACAGGGAATACAGGGAGCTCCATCTAAATCCGTGCGCAATATTCATTTTCATATGTCTTCAAAACCTTGGTCATTGGTAATAGTTGTAGCCAGACATTCTCTCGATGCAGTGCAATTATACAGGCACTGAATTCTTTGGAATTGTGGATGCTCTATTTCACAAAATGAGATAAACTTCAGTTGAGAATAAACTCCTTTAAATATTCAACTAAGTGATTCATTGAAAATTTATTTGGAGCTCCTGCATTTTTATTAAAAGTAAACAAAGCACGCCCTATGTATTAAGAATGGAGTGTAAGGCCTGTCCATACAAAGCCTTATAAAACATAAATCTAGATATAGAAATGCTATCATAATTTCTTCTTTATTCACTATTTAGCATAATAACACTATTCAACAGAATTAAAAATAAGCAGCATGATAATGAACAACATGTTCAGCATAAAAATAATGAACAATATAACAATAATGAACAACAACATAATAATGATGATAATAAAACATATCTACCTCAAACTGATGTTACTCTAAAGTTCTTGATGATGTTTTGAAGATCTTCCCAAACTGATTAACCTCCCAGCCAACTAGGAACAACCTATCTAGCTACCTAGCCCTAGGATTCCTTATAGTTTCCTGGCCCCCGAGCCCAAAATTCCCAGTAACATGTGCCACCTGTGAGAGTCTTCAAGTTAGCTGTAAGCCCAAAACAAATATAGAACTAATACAGTCCCAAACTTCCTCCTCCCTTCTCCTAATATGAAAATATTACTCAAACCAAAGATCCCCCTTCCCGATTTTTCTCCCTTGCCTTATCTTCCTTCCCCTTCATTAATCACTCAACCACCTTATCCCTCCCATAAATTGGCCCATCACTCAACCACCTTATCACTCAACCACCTTATACCAATAACCATTATATTATAAACTAAGTCTTCATAAAAATAAGAAAAAATATATATTTTAATAGTTTATTAAACTAACATTTATTAATCTAACACTTATTAAACTAATATTTATTAAAGGATTAATTAAGGTTGTTACATACACCCACCCTTCAAAAAACTTCGTCCCAAAGTTAGAGTAATTTACAAAACAAGGGAAATGACACGAGGTTCATACATTCATATCCAACAAACAACATTATCAGTAAGTAAGCAAGACAAAACTCATACATACTAGTGTATATGTGCAAGAAATGCATGTGTAGCTAGCACATACAAGTCTCATGCATGTACTAATGACAATAATTATCACACCTATAGTAATTCTTGTATGCATCCAATCCAATCAACAAGACTATTCATTTTATAAAAGATAATAAACCAATTAAATGTTTGTGAAATCCTTTAGTTGCAATAATCTAGCTCAACAATGTTTATTTAGACATTTGTAGTTCAGTTAAGTAATTACGAATATACATGTATACATATTTTTCTTTTCAGAAGGGAAAACAATAAATTCCACCAAAAGGCAAATCTCCAAACATTCTCAACTATTTATATGCATCCTTCCTCCCTAACTTACTTCCATCTTCCATTCCTATCCTTCCTCTCCTAGACTATCTTGGAGCGTCAACTATATTGACCTAACTCCAAATAGAACCCATAAGCGGAAGTGTCACTATCTTGACCAAGCTTCCCCAGCAGGCAACTGACAGTCATCATCACACGTCTAGGGGAGCACGAGCTAACACCATCCTCCCATGACTCCAGGTTTCAGAGGATACACGGTGGGAAATGCCTCCACCCCTCCTAATAGGACTAGGGTCCACACCCTACAATGGAATATGCAGTGGAATTGTGTTGCTGGGAATTTTGTCAGTGTTTATTCAGTTTGGGCAGTCTCACCACCTGAAAACCTGTGACGGTCCATATATCATAACATTGCATTCGTACCAATATAATTTCACATAAAAATATTCATACCATATTGTTTCTTGAACGATGGTCATCACATCCACTTTTATTACCATTATCCCTTGGCTATTTCATAGCCCATTAACCTACAAATTAGTCTATAACACAAAATCATACATATCTATGCATCATCATCATGTAAATGCATTCGACCATAATCTCAATTTGGTATCCACGTACCAACAACTTTAAATGTCAAAATTTCCTAGTTAGAAATAGATCTCATAATATCCTCATAATTCAATTAACATTACCCATTCATAGAATTTTCATTTACATAATAGATCGCATCATATCCATCATCATTTACATAACATTAAACATTTATAGAATTTACATTCACATAATAAATCGCATCATATCCATCATCCTTCAAATAACATTTAAACATTCATAGAATCTACATTCACATAATAGATTGCATCATATCCATCATCATTCAAATAATTTTTAAATATTCATAGAATTTAGATTCACATAATAGATCGCATCATACCCATCATCATTCAAATAACATTTAAACATTCATATAGGTTCATACATCTTAAAAGTTCAAGTGTATCATTAATAGTTTCACAGTGAATATAAAATAAAGGTGATTCATCCTCAGGTAATCCTAGTTGTCTAAGTCGAAAGGTGGTGTTACATCCACCCAACCTTTGAGAAACATATTCTCTAGGTAGTAAAAAAAAGTGAGGGATAATCTTGTCGTAATGTCTCAACATCCTCCCAAGTAGTAGATCCTGGACTATACTTGTCCCACTTGACCTTAACTTGGTCTACCAGATAGTTCCTGAGTTGTTGGACTCTACGGTCCAATATGCATAACGGTTCTACCATTAGGGTTCCCATGTCCGTTACCTGCAATTCCTTCCAATTTAGTTTATGGGATTCGTCAGCAACATAATGACGTAGAATAGATACATGAAAAACCTTATGAGTTTTATGCAAGTGGGGTGGTAGTATGAGGCGATAGGCAACGGGTCTAATTTTCTCTTGGATTTTGAATGGTCCTATAAATCGAGGTGACAACTTTCTCCCCTTCCCAAACTGAATGGTACTCTTATTAGGCCTAATATGAATGAAAACTTGATCTCCCACTTTATAACTTCAGTCAGTCCTATGTGCATCAACATAAATTTTATGTCTATCCTGTGATTCCTTTAGTCTCTACCTAATATGTATCACCTGTTCCTCCATCTCTTGAATCAATTCTGGCACAACTGTCACATGGTCTTCTAATATTTCCCAACTCAACGGTGTTCTGCATGGCCTTCCATATAGATCTTTGTAGGGTGGCATTCCGATGGAGGTATGGAAACTGTTATTTTAGGCGAACTCTACCAAAGGTAGGTACTTCTCCCAATGGGTTTGATTATTCATAACATACATCCTAAGCATGTCTTCCATAACCTGATTTACTCTCTCGGTTTTCCCATCTGTTTCAGGATGATACATTGTTCTTAAGTTCAACTGCATCCCCAACACTAACTGCAAACTTGTCCAAAACCTAGAAGTGAATCTGGAGTCCCTATCTGAAATGATATTCTTGGTTATCCCGTTCAAACGGATGACCTCACTTACAAACATGCATGCCACATCAGTGGCATCGTAAGTGTCTCTAACCAGAATAAAATGAGCACTCTTGGTTAACTTATCAACTATCACAAGAATGACATTGTGTCTATGCGATGTGAGCGACAACCCCACAACAAAATCCATCAAAATGACTTCCCACTTGGACATAGGAACATCATGTGGTTGTAGGAGACCTACCGAGGGATGGTGGTCATCTTTCACTTATTGACACTCTAAGCACTTGGCAAAGAAATGGACTACATCACGCTTCATGCCTACCCAGAATAAAAGCTTCATCACGTATGTGTACATTTTCTTCATGCCCGGATGTGCACAATAAATTTCTCTATGGGCTTCCTTTAGTATGATGCTTCAAATATCCCCACCTTCGGGGATGTACATCCTTTCTCGATATCTTAATAGTTTGGCTGCTTACAGGCTATATTCTTCATAATTTGGATCTAATTTCCTCCAACTCTGGAGGGTCGAAGTAACCTTTAAATACCAACTATCTCCAAGGATTTGCGTCAACACACATTCCCTCAGATTGATTTTTAAGGGTACCAAGGAGAAGACTCGTGGTCTCCTACTCAAGGAATATGTGACCACATTTTATTTTCCCTTGATGTATGAAATACCAAAATCATACTCACTCATAAACTCACTCCATCACCTCTGCCTGGCATTAAGATCCCTTTGAGTGAAGAGATGTTTTAAAATTTCATGGTCTATTTTGAGCTCAAAGTTTCACCCCACTAGATAGTGCCTCCAAAGTTTCAGAGCTAGCATTACAACTACCAACTCTAAATCATGAGTAGCGTAAATCTCCTCATGTCGCTTCAACTTCCTTGATGCATATTCTACCACTCCTTCATCCTGCATTAGCACGGCCCCCAACCGTTGCTTCGAGGCATCCGTGTAGACTGTGAAGTCCTTTTCCATATCCGACACTTGTAGAATTGGTGAACTAGTTAGTAACCTCTTAAGCTCGATGAATGCACTATCACATTCTTCTGTCCATTCATACCTGAACCCCTTGCACTGCAAAGTGGTGATGGGTTTCGCTATTTTAGAGAACCCTTCCACAAATCTCCGATAATAACCTGCTAGCCCCATGAAGCTTGTTACCTCATGAGCATATTTCGGAACTGGCCATTCCATAATGGCCTTTACCTTTTATGGGTCCATAGAGATTCCTTCATTGGAAATGATATGACCTAAATAGTGCATTTATTTCTGGAGGAAGGAACACTTCGACAACTTCCCATAAAATTTGTTCTCTCTAAGGCAGGACAACACCACTCACAATTGTTCCTCATGTTCTCTTTGGTTATTGGAATAGATGTGGATATCATCGAGAAATACTTGTATAAAGTGATCTAAGTACTTCCAGAATACACCATTCATGAGGCTCATGAATATTGTTGGTGCATTGGTCAAACCTAAAGGTACTACCACGAACTCGTAATGCCCAAACCGAGTTCGAAAGGTAGTTTTAGGAATATCACCTTCCTTAATCCTTAACTTGTGATACCTTGATCACAATCAATTTTTGAGAATATCGTTGCTTCTTTCATCTGATCAAAGAGATCATCTATTTGTGGAATTGGGAACCTATTTTTCACTGTAGCATGGTTCAAGTCCCTGTAATCTATACACATTTGTAAGGAACCATCCTTCTTCTTCACAAAACTTACTGGTGCACCCCAAGGTGAGACACTGGGCCTTATTATCCCTAAGTCGAGTAGCTCTTTCAACTGCATTTGTAACTCACAAATTTCTGGCCATGTCATCCTATACAGAGTCTTGGAAATTGGTTATGCACCAGGTTTTGGCTCAATAGAAAAATCAAGCTCCCTCTCAGGAAGTAACCCTGGCAACTCTTTCGAAAAAACATCCTTAAACTCTGACAATACTGGGTATTGATCCAAGGATGGTCCTTTCCTTTCATTCACTACTTCCACTACATATAGTCGACACCTTTGCCTCATGCATCGCTTAACCTTCATAGTTGAAATAAAGTGTAGAGATACCTTTCTCCGTACACTGTGGATATCTACTGGCCTTCCTTCATCATCAACACAAAGCTCCCTTTTTGCGAAGCACTCTACCATAGCTTGATGGGCATCTAACCAATTCATTCCAATGATTAGGTCATACGTCCCGAGAGCAGTGACATATACCTTCATCCTGGTAGTACACACTCCCAGGTCTAGTAGACAATTATCAATGCTAGGTCCTACCGCTTGTTTTTTCCCCGAAGCCATATCGACTTGTTTAAATTCATCGTGCTCGTAGGCTTCCAACCCACTCTTTTCTAATGCAGATGGTGAAATGAAACTATCTGTAGCACCAAAATCAAATAAAATTTTAACATTGACATGATTTAGCATACCTGACAACTCCACCACCATGGATTGATGTTCTTCTTGGTGATTATTAATCATTTCATAAATATGGTGGCTACCACTTGCTCTTACCATAGGGGCCTTTCCTTCTCTATGCACAAATCCTACTTGCAACTATGGGCAGTCACACTGCTAATGGGGTCCTCCACATCCCCAACATGTAACACGAGATGGAACCTGTGCACTGCTCTATGATGGTCTCTGAAAGGAGTTCCTTCCCCTAGAACCCCTGCCCCTACTTGTTGTTCCCTAAGAAGGTCGTGGACCTACCTACGGCGTTGGTTTTGAGCGGGATGTTGCACTTTCTACCATTGAAATACCTGTAGAAAACGTCCTTGGTGCGACTCTATTACCATAAGGAGGTGGCCTAGAGCTCCCTCCCTTAGAGAAGGTCCTAGGGGCCTTCCCCAGGAATCTAGCATGATGTGGAAAGGTCGATCTCATACCCTCGTTTAAGCTCATGTGTTCCTCAGCATAACATTCATTTTCAGCTTCTTCCACTACTGAAGATGGTTTCCACATCCTTACCATGGCCCTTATCTTAGGGTTTAACCAATAGACAAAGAGTTTTTCCTGTCATTGATCATTATCCATGTATGAAACATGTTTTACCAACTCCATGAACCTGATCTCGTACTCTTCCATGGTCCTGTTTCCCTATACTAGAGCATGAAGTGATCCCACCTGTTGTTCCTCGTAGTAAGTTGACAGATATTTCCTTCAGAACCTTTCCTCAAACATTTCCCAAGAGACGGTGTCTGGGGTAAGGTGCAACTGCCTCTCCAGGTTGCCCCACTAGTTCAAGGCATTGTCCCTCAACTGAAAGATCATTATTTTCGCCTTAATCAACACATTCAATTTAATCCAGAAATTTAATATTATTATTGGTGTCATAATTAAGTACTTAATAATCACTTAATTAATCACTATTTTAATTAATCATTCCCATTTAATTAATCACATTAATTAGTTTATATATATATATATGTGTGTGTGTGTGTGTGTGTGTGTGTGTGTGTGTGTGTGTGTGTGTGTTTTATTATTAAATAATTAAAATTTAAACGATAATAATTTAAAAGAATAAATAAAAATATATATAAAATATAATAATTAAAATACAAAAAGAAATAAAAAAAAATTAAAAACATTAAAGTCCGGTAGTGGGTCCTTGCATGAGGCCCACGTGCCCCCCGGGCTCTCATCCCCCAAAATCCTACACCCCTAACTCTAATTCGCCTAACCCTCCTTCCTCTCCTCTTTCCCACTCTACATAACACTCCTTCCTCTCCTCTTTCCCACTCTGCATAATGTTCCTGGCGGAAGAGGATCAATGCACAGAGGAGGTGCTAGTGTGGTCTCCCCTTGCGGGCTTCCTTCATGAGCTTTCCTCTTCTGGCTCGTGGCTTGGGTAAAATTGTTGGTATACTTGTTGGAATTGAAGAGGGTGCGTCCTTGTGTGAGAGTTTTTCTGCACGTAAGGGTTTACGTTTTCACGAGAAAAGAAGAAAAAAAATTATTTGATGGGTGCACACCCTGGTCGCCTAGCCAACCCCCTCCATAT
>ML796688.1:104436-124719 GCA_009831015.1 Picea engelmannii | reverse complement strand
GTCCTTTTAAAATTATGACCAGTGGATTTTTTTTTATCAAGATTTTATGGGTTCATGAAGATTGACGGTTGTTGGAATATTTGCAGGTTTAAAGGGCATGACCCTTCTTTTTTTCTTTGAATCTCATGGAGAACTGAGGTTGATGCAACAACCCCTAGGGTTCCCTCTGTGCGTTGGTGGAAACAAGGCTGAAGTGTTTGTGAAAAGGGCGACCATTTGCATGGCCGCATGTGTTGTGCATACCAGCTACCTTCGTGGGATCCTCCCTCTATGGCTTGTGGGACTTGTGCTTGGGTTCTAGGTTGTGTGTCCATGTGTTGTGCACGATAATATTCCCCTATAGGCTTCTTCTCCATGTGACTTGGTTTGGTGCTTGGCACTTGTGCGTTGGGCTTGTTCCACGCGTTATGCACCATAATATGCCCATGTAGGCTTCTCCTCCATGTGAATTGGTTTGGTTCTTGGCACTTGTGCATTGGGCTTGTTCCATGCATTGTGCACCATAATATGCCCCTATAGGCTTCTCCTCCTTGTGACCTGGCTTGGTGCTTGGCACTTGTGCGCTGGGCTGGTGTTTGGTTTCTTTTATTCAATAGATCAATCCTTGGGTATGAAAGGAAGTACTCTTTCTAGATAGTCACTTTAACCTTCGGTATGGGTTTTCCTCCCTCAATTAAGACTTGTGTTCTTCTTACCCGTCCCTTCCTCATGCTTCATTCCAATTCTAGAATAATTGGAGAGCTTGAAGATTTATGTTACTTTGTGGTTTTTATAGAGAATTAGCAATTGCAGTAAGATGGCATTTCTTAGGCTCGTATACTTTTATGTCATTTGATTTTATGTATCGGTAGGTCTACTATAGTTTATCCTGGGAATGTTCTTGACCATTGTTGGATTCGAGAGTCCTTGATTTGGCATAATTGGAGTCCTCATCAAGAGATAAAAGTGATGTGAATTTTGATATTCCCTATTCTGAATTTCGTTATGGCCCAAAAAATTTATGGTAGGAGATATGAGAAAATATGAGATGGTACGTGTGATTCCATGTGCTGGGGGGTTTATTTCTGTGAACTAGCTTTTTCTATGGACTTGAGAGAATTATTCCTTCAGGTATCTTACATAGGCTCGTTGAATATTGGTGTGCTTGCTCCCTCCTCGTGGCTTGATCTTGGTCTATCCCTTATGACATATGATGAGTGTTTTGGATGCTTGTGCTATATGGTCACCTATCGTGGATGACTTAGAAGAGGGATCAATGGTCAAGACCATTTTTTTTTTTAATTTGTTCGTTAGACATATTTATGTCATCAAACCCTCACCCTCTTAGTTACATGTCTTGGTTACAGAAAAGGGCATTATTTATGCATTATTCTTGGCCTTTAAGGGATATAAATTAAGGGTCTCAAGGGTTGTAATTAAATGGTTTTAGGTTGCAGGTTTTCACGATTGTTTACAAGACACATAACATAGCTTTCACTCAAGAGTCAAGAGGATGGGTGGATGGGTAGGTAGGCCCTTGGCCCCAGATTTTAAACTAGTGCTCTGATACCATCTGTAAGGCATGTCCATACATAGCCTTATAAAACATAAATCTAGATATAGAAATGCTATCACAATTTCTTCGTTATTCACTATTCAACATAATAACATTCTTCAACAGAATTAAAAATGAACAGCATGATAATGAACAACATGTTCAACATAAAAATAATGAACAATATAACAATAATGAACAACAACATAATAATAATGATAATAAAACGTATCTACCTCAAACTGATGTTGTTCTGAAGCTCTGCCCAAACTGATTAACCTCCCATCCAACTAGGAACAACCTATCTCACTCCCGCGGCCCCATGATTTCTTACGGTTTCCTGGCCCTCGAGCCCAAAATTCCTAGCAACACGTGCCCCCTGTTAGAGTCCTCAAGTCAGTTGTAAGCCCAAAGAAGATGCAGAACAGAACACAGTCCCAAACTGCCTCCTCCCTTCTCCTAATATGAAAATATTACTCAAACCAAATATCCCCCTTCTCGAGTTCTCTCCCTTGCATTATCTTCCTTCCCCTTCATTATCCACTTCCTTCCCTTCATTAATCACTCAACCACCTTATTGCTCCCATAAATTGGCCCATCTACCAATAACCATTATATTATAAACTAAGTCTTCATAAAAATAAGAAATAAAATCTATTTTAATAGTTTATTAAACTAACATTTATTAATCTAACACTTGTTAAACTAATATTTATTAAAGGATTAATTAAGGTTGTTACATGGAGCTAGAATAAGTGTGTCTCTTTTAGCATTACAGTATTAGCTTGAGCTAAAAAAACTAGCTGAAACAAAGCCACCATAAACCAAAAGGCTTACACTCAAATTTGTGATTGTAATTGCATATTTTGTTCCATTCTGAGAAGTTAAAATGGAATGCATTGATACATGAATAATGCATTGAACCAAACTAGATATAGAATCAAATTCATTTCAAAATAAGCATTCGTGTTGACAAACTAGGCAAGCCATAGGCCCACCATTTATGGATCAGATGGTACTAGAGTAGGTTTTGAAGACTTGGAGAACTCTTGCATGGTAAACACCAGCCAATGCCAAAAACCTAGACAAACATTGCTACTAGGTGTACAAAGAAATAGAATACCACCAATGGTGGGGAGGCCTCATGAAGAAAATGGCAAGGAAGACTGGGAGGTCACATTTTCTCAGTTGGAGTAGAGAATTATTGCACTAACAAAGATGGTAACACAATTGCTAGTAATGAAGGGTAAGGAGGCTAGCACCATGACGGATTCAAGCTTGGTAAACACACCTTTTAAGACCCTTTATCAAGAGACCTATGTTGACTTTGAGAAGCACATTGGAGGCATCGATTCCAAGCTCATGAGACAAATGGGATATGATGGACATGGGCTAGGAAAGGAAGGCCAAGGGATTATGATCCCATTGTAGCTCAACACAGGCCCAAGCATGAATGCCTAGGATTCGGTGGAAAATATGTTGGGTATGTGTTATATTCTTTGCATGTGTGTGTGTGGGCATGCTAGGTTCGACAACTGCAGTTTTTTCTATTTTTAGAGGATTTTGCTATTTTTAGCGGTTTACTAAATTAATCCCGGATTAAGGGATTAGGGTTTTGGTATCTATGGAATACCTAAAAACAGTGTATATATTGTATGGTGAATGGTGAAATTAGATAATGAATATAAGAAAGGTTTTCTTGGTTGAGGGTTTCCGGTATACAATCTCTGTGTACTTTGTGTATGAGCCATTGATTAAATTATGTTTTGCTTAAGAATCTATCTGCATTGCTTTACTTCATAGGTTTAAAACTTACATGTGGTATCAGAGCTCATTTTTGGCTTCAAAGGGCTGCCTTTGTTGTTGAGGATTTGGCTCGGTCTTGATAGATCAAGTTTATATTGGGTTTGTGATAAACCTGGGTTTAGTGGGAGCTTTTGCAGTTGTGATTTGAGTGCAGAAAGAGGAATGGCAAGCTCTTATAGAATCAAGATAGAGAAGTTCAACGGTAAAAAATTTGAGCTATGGAAGTTGAATATGGAGGACCTTCTTGTACACAAATAAAAATGGATCATTGTAGATCCTGGTACACAGCCTACTAGTACACTGTCTACTAGCACACTATCTACTAGCACACAACCTACCAGTACACAAACTACCAGTACACCACCTATTGGTATGTCAAAGGAAGATTGGGAGAAGTTGGATAGAAGAGCAAGGAGAACTATTCGACTCTGTCTGGTAGATTCGATGTTGTCGAATGTCTCAAGAGAGTCTACAGCCAAGGAACTACGGGATAAGTTGGGGAATTTGTATCAATCAAAGTCCCTGGTAAACAAGTTGTTTCTTCGAACAAAGTTGTATCATCTTAGGATGGAAGATGGAGATTCTATGACAAAACATCTAAATGCCTTTAATACTCTGGTAAGTCAACTTGTCTCTGTTAATATTATGATTGCAGAAGAAGATAAGTGTATTACTTTGTTATGTTATTTGCCAAACTCTTGGCATAATTTGGTTGTAGCAATTGGTAGTACCATGCAATCTACATTGAAGTATGAGGATGTAGTTTCATCCTTGTTATCTGAAGAGATGAGGCAGAAAATCATGGATGGTCATAGCAAAGATGCTTTATTTGTAAGAGGTCATACCCAAGACATGAATCTTGGTAAGATTTCAGGGGTGAGATCTAAATCTACACATAGATCTAAGTCTCTAGGAAAATGTTTGAGTAAATGCTGGAAGTGTGGTAAAACAGGGCATTATAAGAAAGATTGCAAGTCTAAGAAGGTTGAAAAACCAAACAGATTTGATAGTACCTCTTCCACAGTGGCGAAAACCTCCACTGGAGAAGGAGGTGATGTTTACCTAGCATCTACAAGTACACATGTAGACCGTGATGTATGGTTGATCAAATCAAGTGCATCATACCATATGACTCCTCACAGTGAGTGGTTCTCTGAATATGAAAAATATGATGGTGGTGATGTATTCCTAGGAGATGACTCGACAATAAAAATCTTGGGACGTGGAAGGGTTAAGTTGCTGCTAAAAGATGGAAGGATTAGAACAGTCCCTTGGGTTATGCACATTCCAAAACTTGCCAGGAGCCTAATATCTGTAAGCAAGTTGGATGATGTAGGAGTGGATATTGTATTTGGAAAGAACAATTGCAAGATGGTACGAGGGACAATGGTGTTGATAAGGGGAGCTCAGTGTGGAACTCTGTACAAGTTGTTGGGAAGAACTTATACTAATGGGTGTAACAGTTATGTTGTCCTTGAGAAGACAAATAAAGAAGACAAGACCAATATCGTCCCTGAAAAGAAGACCATGTTGTGGCATCAAAGACTGGGGCATATTGGAGAAAAGGGATTTCGAACACTACACGGTAAAGGCATGGTTGAAGGTATGTCTAATTTCACTCTGGATTTTGATTTCTATGAGCATTGCATATATGGTAAACATAATCGAGTAATATTCCCATCTGGTGCTACAATAGCAAAGGGGATATTAGAGTTGATACACAATGATGTGTTTGGACGTGTTCCTATTCCATCCCTAGGTAAATCTGTGTATTATGTTTCATTCATAGATGATTTTTCAAGGAACACATGGATTTATTTTCTTAGAAATAAATATGAGGCATTTGATAAATTTAAAGAGTTTAAGGCTCTGGTAGAAAATCAGACAAAGACGAAAATAAAGGTATTGAGAACAGATAATGCTGGAGAATTCTGTAGAAATGAATTCGAATAATTCTGTAAGAAGTGTGGTATAGCAAGGAAGAAGACTACTCCATACACTCCTCGAGAGAATGGATCTGTAGAAAGGATGAACATGACACTGATGGAAGAAGCAAGGAGCATGCTTAGCAGTGCTGGGTTAAGACAAGAATTCTGGGAAGAGGAAGTGACCATGTTACCTGGTCAATCGATCACCTTGATCAACGTTGGATGATAAAAATCCACACGAGGTATGGTCTTCAAAGAAACCCTCTCTTCAACATATTAGAGTGTTTTGTTGTGATGCTTATGTACATGTTCCAAAAGAAAATAGGAGTAAGCTAGATAAAAAGGATGAAAAGTGCATCTTTATTGGTTATAAAGATGGTGTGAAAGGTTATAAGATTTCGAACCCAGAAACCAAGAAGATTGTTTATAATCGATATGTTGTTTTCAGAGAGGTAAAAGATGTGTCCAAATAGGAATTCCTACCAACACAAGACGAACCTGAGAAAATAGAGCTTGAGTTGGATGATGCAAAATCGTAATCATCTGAAGAAGAGGAAGGAGAAGAAGAAGAAGAATAAGAACCTCATACCGCGGTATTGAGGAGATCAGTGAGAGATAAAAGGAAACTAGAAAGGTATAGTCCACCTGATTTTAGTTCCAATTTTTCTTTATCTATTACTGATGATGATCCTCGAACTGTCAGGGAAGCAGTGAATTACAAGGATAGTAAACTTTGGAAGAAGGCCATGGTTGAAGAAATGGATGTCTTGGATAAGAATGAGGCATGGGATATAGTTGAGTTGCCAGTTGGAATAAAATCTATTGGTAGAAAATGATTGTTTAAGAAGAAGTTTAATGCACAAGGTAAAGTAGAGAAGTACAAAGCTCGGTTAGTAGCAAAAGGTTATTCCTAGGTAGAGGGAATTGACTTTGGTGAGATTTTTTCTCTTGTTGTTATGTTAAATTCTATTAGATTTATTTTATCTATCGTTGTTCCTTTTGATCTTGAAGTGGAATAGATGGAGGTGAAGACAACATTCCTACATGGGGATCTAAAATAAGAAATCTACATGAAGCAACCAGATGGATTTGTAGTGAAGGGAAAGAAAGAGTTGGTATGTAAGCTAAAGAAGTCACTATATGCTCTGACGCAATCACCTAGGATGTGGTACCAAAATTTTGACACATACATCCTTGGATTGGGATTTGTAAGAAGCAGGGTTGATCACTATGTATATTCCAAGCAGGCTGGTAATCACTTCATTTATTTAGTGTTGTACGTTGATGACATGTTGTTGGTAGGAAATAACACAGATGCTATCAAGGAGGTGAAATCGCAGCTATCCTCCAAATTTGACATGAAGGATGTCGGTGCTGCTAACTTCATTCTGGGAATGGATATTAAAAGAGATCGTGCAAACAAGAAACTATAGTTGAATCCAAGAAAATATATTGAGACAATATTGCAGAGGTTTAATATGCATGGAAGTAAACCGGTCAAGGTTCCTATTCCTATAGGTGTAAATCTATCTGCAGATCAGTGTCCCAAGACATAGGAAGAAGAAGAGGACATGTCCCATGCTCCATATGGCATTGCAGTTAGCAGTTTGATGTATGCAATGGTCTGTACTAGACCGGACATTGCACATGCAGTGGGAGTTTTGAGGACATTGCACATTGCACATATATGCAGGTATATGTCAAAACCAGGGAAGGAGCATTGGACAACAATAAAGAAGGTCTTCAGGTATCTTTGTGGCACTACTAGTTATGGATTGTGCTACCAAGGAAGAATAGGATTGGACAGAGTGGTGGACATACATGGCTTTGTTGATGCAGACTGGGTTGGAGATCTGGATCGCAAAATATCTACAAGTGGGCATGTGTTTAACCTATTTGGAGGAGAAATTTGTTGGATGAGAAAAAGAAAGGATGTAGTGGCACTCTCAACTACAAAAGCTAAATACATGGCAACTACTCATGCAAGCAATGAAGCAGTATGGTTACAAAGATTGTGTTCAGGTATTGGGTTGGTACACCAAGCAGTGAGATTAGATTATGACAGTTAGAGTGCAATCTTCCTGGCAATGAACCCAACTTATCATTCGAATAAAAATCATATTGATGTTCAGTATCACTTTGTGAGAGACATGGTTGAGGAAAACAAGGTGTTGCTGGAAAAGGTTGACACTTTGAAGAATTTTGAAGATTCATTGACAAAGTCTGTGAGCACAATGGGCATTGTTTCCCTGGATTGTTGAATATATAATCCCCTAGACCCCTAGATGCAAAGAAAAAAAAAAGGTTGGAGAATGTTGTGTATGTTTTATATTCTTTGCATGTATGTGTGTGGGTGCGTCAAGTTCGACAACTGTGATTTTTTCTATTTTTAGCGGTTTACTAAATTAATCCTGGATTAAGGGATTAGGGTTTTGGTATCTACGGAATACCTAAAATCATTGTATATATTGTATGGTGAATGGTGAAATTAGATAATGAATATAAAAAAGGTTTTCCTAGTTGAGGGTTTTCGGTATAAAATCTTTGTGTACTCTGTGTATGAGCCATTGATTAAATTTTGTTTTTCTTAAGAATCTATCTGCATTGCTTTACTTCACAGGTTTAAAACTTACAAAAAAAACCAACACAAGTGAAAATCAAACCACATTCATCAAGGAAAGAGGAACCATAAAAGAACCCATTCCTATGGAGGAAAAAAGATACTCAATTATGTGTGTAGAGGATTGGAAGAGGGAAACAAAGAGATGATTCCTCCGTCGAACCACTCTAACTGTTGAGGGACTATGTAACTAAGATGGAAAACACCATCACAAATGTAAAAGGTATGACGTATTTTTTTTCTATTGCAATAGAAGGGGTCATACGGATATTGTTTGTTAGGACTCTAGATGGATAAGTAGCCCATGCACGAACTATTTATAGTATTGCAGATTGAATGGACATTGGGAGCAGTGTTTTCCAATGAGTTATTGTAGTAGCAAATTCCATCTCTGGCCATGAGATGGACATCAAGGTTATGCCAATGGAATCCCCCAATAAGCTCTTATCTTTCATCCTACAATGGAAACACCCTTTCAAAAATCCTACAAATGGTTGGGTGTGATTTGAATGAGATCCTCTCAAAACTTTGTAATAAGCACTTTGTTTCTTTACCTTTTGTAAATTTCTTAAACATATCCTTTTTTTAATTTTGTTTTTTTCTTTTTTTCAAAATTGGAAGTGGAAACAAACCATTCTGATAGTTGGCCTTCCAAAGGCAACCCATTAAAACAATGAAGGTTGTAGTTAAGACATCAACAAAAGAAAATGCAAGAATAAGTTGGGCACTATAATATAAAAAGTGAGAACTCAAAGGGAGAAGCTTTATTGAAGGAGTTAAGGAGCTTATCTATGATAAGCCAAGGTGCCTCTAAGCCATGATGGTCTGGATTTTTTTTTTTATCTCATCACTAGTAACAATACACATTTGTTTATATCTCTCCCCTTTGTATTTATCTCCTAAACTTAATAAAATGTCCAATAATATTAATTGCTTAATATTGTGGCTTTGTATTAATATCTAGTTTTGGTTTGAATTTGATTCATAAAAATAAATATCAATGGGAACTACTTATGAGAACTGAAATTTGTATTGATATCTAGTGTTCTCACCATTCCACAGCTCGTTTCTCCTCCAATAATGTTTTTCTTTCGTTGGCTTGTGTTCTTTAGTTTTCACAGACCGTATGTTGCATTTTAACGCTTAGTGGTCATCATTCCTCTGCCCATAGATTGTTTACACTGTTTTTAATCCTTACTGCATCATTATTCTACTCATAGGCCACTCACAACACACTAACACTTACTTGTTGGGCATTTAACCCTTTACCACAGGCCGTTTTTGTTTCTCCCACAACCTCTCTCACTCGCCCAATTCTGGCATGAATAATTCTTTTAACCTTTGTCTTATACAAAACCCATTGAACCTTTTGTTGTCATTGGAATGGGGAATATATGGCGCTCCATCTAAATTCGTGAGTAATATTCGTTTTCAAAGCCCTCAAGCTCGCGGGCATTGGTATTAACTGTAACCACACATTCTCCCAACTCTATCCAATTCTTGAATTCTTTGGAATGTTTGACGTTTTCTTTCACAAACTCGGATACACTTTAGTTGGGAATAAACTTCATTAAAAAATTAATTACGTTATTTCAAATGAAAAATTATCTGGAGCTCTTGCATTGTTATTACAAGAAAACAGATCACGCCCTCTCTTTTAAGAATAGGGCTAGAAGAAGTATGTTATTTTTTTTCTTGATAGCAGTAGCTCAAGCTAAAAAAACAGTTGGAACAAAGACACTAACAACCAAAAGGCTTACACTCATATTTGTGATTATAATTGCAGAGTTTGTTCCATTATGGGCAATGAAAATAGAGTGCATTAAAATTTAAGCAGAGCATTGAACCAAAAGTAGATAGATAAGCAAATTCATTATATATTAGGTATTCATGTTGAAAAAATGTACATGCCATATGCCTACTATTTATGTATCATAGTAGTCTCAATGGATACTTTATAATCTTCACCCTATTCTTTTTTACTCTCAAATCTCACTCCTAGATGCTTTGTTAAACTATGGAACAAGTGCAATACTAAAAGAATGAACCCCTTCTCCTTTCAACAGCCCAAGTGCAACATCGTTTAATCAATGGTTTCGTACTATTTTGTGTGGTTTATGTTTACTCAAGGTTGAAGTCATATATTAGGGTTTAAGAGGTGGAGGATTATGGGTTTAAGAGGTGGAGGATTGTAAGATCAAAGAAATTAGACATTCAATAAAGGTGTTATTTTTCAAGTTGTTTTTGAGTAAAGAACAATGTTAAGGCATTTTATGGAGGAAAATATTCTGTTCTTTTTAGGTTATCTGAAAGATTCTAACATGTAGAGGGGGTAACCCTGAAATTATTGATTGATTGAAATAAATGAAATAAGATTAGAAAACAATTATCTTGAGAGATTCATTCACATTCATAGAGAGCACCATATTCCTCTTTAATTATCTCAAAGGATGATAAATAAAGAAAATCAAATCAAGTTAAAAGACACAATTTTCCAAAGAGAATACTTGCTCACTCAAATTATTTTTTGTGAAAAATGTAATTTGTTAATAAATAGGATGGAATTGATTCTTCAAAATTACAAAAAACACAAAGTGTCAATAAAAATTCTATTTTGTATTCATAAGATTTTCAATTTCAACATACTTAAATAATAAAATGGAGAGTCATGAATTGCAAAAGCCAACAAGTGAACAAATTCATAAGTCATAGTGTTGTATTAAAAGATTTGAATAAATACAAAGATAAATCTTTTGAGATTAATTATCAGAATGTTTTATTGTTACAAAGCCTAAAGTCCTTATAATTGTTGATTACGCAAATGAGTCCTATGAGAAAATAGGAGGATTGTGAATGACTTAGAAAAACTTAAAAGGAAAAATGATTGCAAGGATTGTTGAAGAAAGTTCTCTATTTACTCTAGAAACAATACCTCTTTAGTGCTAAAATGGTTGTGACACATTCATATAGATACCCATTCCTTTTCTTCCTTTGTTGAGATGGCAATGTTGATTGTAGAATTTTTGGTGGACCCTTACTTCTAAACTTAGCAATTTGTTTCCAAACATTCCCCTTTGGCAACTTGAAATCTATGTCCAATTCTATATATAAATCATAAGATGTTGGTGGTAGATTTTGTTGTAGATGAGTAATAATACTCATTGATATAAAATACTTGAAGAACTTTTCATAGATAAATCTACCCCTAATTGGACCATTCGAATCATTGAAGTGTTCATTATTACTTCTTTCTTTCGCAAGGGTTTCATTGCATCAACATGGAAGAACAATCTTTTTGGGTTCCATGGGGTTGATGATCTAATATCAAATGTTGTTATGAACTTATTTATGAAAATTAATAAGTGCATTGCATTTACTATGGGCTATCATAATCAAACTTTTCTTGGTATGAGTTGAACTTGCTTGCATAATAATTGTAGTCTTGTATTTTATTCCCATTAAGTCTAAGCCATCTTGAGTTTTTCTAATTAAAAACTTGATAACTCCATCTTCTCTTTGAACTTTACCACCAAAGTGTTTCAAAGATTTGATAATCTTAAGTTTAATAGCCCTTCCAAGATTTTTTGTTTCCACAAGTACATTGAAATGGGCTCTTAGTTTTTGAGTAATTAGTTTTATTTGACCCCAAATCACATCTTTGGATCCAACTGTTAGAATATAGAAGATGGTGTGCTTGTTTTACCATTGACGATACCCTCATCACCCAACCATAGGCCGAAGCCTCCCTCCGAGCACCTTAACCTTGATTGAGAATTCCTCCAGAAGCAAACCCTAGGCTAGATAGCCAAACAAAGGGTAGCACACCTTTCCCCAAGGATAACGCATCACAAAAATATGATCAGATAGTCCAAACCCTCGCTAATAGATAGTCCAAGCCAACACTAAAACTGCTAGTTGCAGTAGTTGCACCTGCAACTCTCCTCCACACGTGCGCACCAAACTAGGAACTACAGTGCGCACCACTTGCTGTCTGCAATTCTGAGATGTCACAAATGAGAACTGGCACCCTGTATTTATAGTGGTTCTGCCAGTTTTGTTGGGGCCGACTTCTCCTTCTGGATAAGTGTATGTTCAGTATATTATTATTATTTCTGGTTGACTTCTTCTCTTGGAGGCTAATAACCTAATATAAATTATCTTCTTGAGCCGACAAGGCTTCTAGGGTTATTAGCCAACTCATTAGGGTTTCTCTTGCTTCCTGGAGTCTTCTATTCTCATCAAGTTCACACGTGGAGGTAAATACCTCTCGCGTCTACCATAATATTAACACTCCCTCCTAGCTAGAGAGGTATTTACAGGTACTGGACTTTAGCACAAAAAATACCATTTACTTGGTAGCATCAATATAGTCATCTAGACTATTTCATGACTAGATCATGAGCATCACCATCACCATCAATTGCATCATGTCTTGAAACCATACTTCATTTGAGTAATTAGATATGATGTTGGATAAGTCACTCTCACCATAGAGTGATAAGAGGAGTAAAGGCTTTGAACTGTTTTCCGTCTGGAAAATCTTTGTTCATCATTCATCTAAATGATCATTATCTCTAATAAATTGTTGATAGTCTTCAAGGCAGTTAGAACAAGGATAGAACACACATGTGTCTATTCATAGTAGTACATAACTACAATCCAAGTAACACACAAGTACTTGATCAGCAACGTAATGGTTGCGAACAGTGGAATATATCCACCACAGTAGTCCTCATCGACTGTCATACAGTCTTCATAACAAACATTTGATAGCAATCTGCATAGAAAAAATGTTATGATGTATACTGAATTATTTGGGCCAATCTTTCACTCACATTTGTGAGCTCTGAAAGAATATATGCCTCATGAATAGTGGAACACGTCCACCACAAACATCTAATAACAACCTGCACAGAAACAATGTTATGATATAAATTGAATTATCTAGGCCAATCTTTCATTCACATCTGTGAGCTCTGAAAGAATATCTGCCTCAAAATGGTGAAACATATTCACCACAATAGTATATCTATACTGTCTGGAGATAAGTAGTCTCCATAACAATCATCTAATGCCATCCTACACAGAAAAATATTGTTAAAATTAAACTGAATCATCTGGGCCAATCTTTCACTCACGTTTGTGAGATCTGAAAGAATATATGCCCTCATCAACAATGGGCTATCTGCCCTATTCTTCACAAACAAGGAAGAAGGATTGTCTTTGATTTCTGAGCCTGGACCATTTCTCACCATGGGCCATTCTTCCTACACTAATCAAAGTGCACCCTGGACAAAATGTATAAACCCTAAGAAATGTTTGGACCATTCCCCACCCTGGGCCATTCCTCCTACACTAAGTAAAGTGCACCCTGGAGAGAATGTATAAACCCTAAGGAATGATTGTCCCTGATTGTTGAGCCTGGACTATTCCCCACCTTGGGCCATTCCTCCTACACTTATCAAAGTGCACCCTGGAGAGAATGTATAACCCTAAGGAATAACTGTCCAGACCATTCCCCACCCTTGGCCATTCCTCCTACACTAATCAAAAGTGTGCCCTAGAGAGAATGTATAACCCTAAGGAATGTTTGTCCTGCAGCAACCTCCAAGACGGACCATTCTTCAAAACTACTCACAACTGTGAACTTTGAAAGAATGACTGCCTGGCGAGGCGAACCATTCTACTTGACCACTACTCAGAGTGACTGCCAAGAAGAATGAATGTCCTAGACCACTCCCCATGTTAACCACAATGGGAAGTCACTGTCTATGATACATAAGCAATCAGTCTGCCTCCCATGTTAACTACAATGGGAAGTCACTGTCCGTTAGAAATCTCAATCCACTTTCCGAACAGGAAAGCATCTGTTCAATCTGGACTATTTTTTAATTACAAAGATAAATAATATTTTCAGTGCTCTCTCCTAACTTGGAGAGTCATTTCTTCCTTAATAAGAAGGAAGTTGTTTCCATGATCTCTAGCTTGAGTATGCAAACTCTTTCATCTTGGATAGAAGCTTTTACCAAAATGTTTGCTTATCTGCTCATCTGTGGAGATATGTATTGGAGAAATCATTTTCTCCTTTCTGGACTTTATCATGGATAATGTAATGCTTGTACTTTAGTCTGGAACACTTGTGAAGGCTTCATGTAGATCTGAACAATAGAGTATATCATTGTTGGAGAACTGGAACATATCCATGTGGCACTTCTTCTATCATCATGAGATATGATCTTCTGAGTAGTCATCTTGATGTTATAGGAAATCTTCACCACACTTCTGCTGTGCACTAGAGGTTCTCCACCAAGTTGTCTTCTTCTTATTTGCATACATGAGTCTATTTATGGTATGCCTCAAAGTCTTGAGATTGCTCTTCATACTCTCTTTATTCAATTTCTCTGGAGAACATTCTTTCCATTTATATGATGTAGAATTCCAACTCATGGATATTGTGGATGATATAATGACTCATGTAGTGATATGTTTGGTGTACTGGAACAAGTAATCATCATAGTCTTCTCCCTCCATCTGGGAGAACCTCTGGTTCTGGATCTTGCAATGCTTTCATTCATAAGTTTTCCATACACTGTTCTTCATCACGACTTTCATTTCTTCTGCTTGATTGCTTTTTATGAGTTCATATCAAGCTGGTAATCTTGTGATTCTTTGATACAATGACTAGTTTTTCTGGTTTCTTTTTCTTTCTTGGAATCTTCATGTTTTTCTTTTACTTTTGGGTCCACGGAGTTTCTTATAAATTCCATGCCCTAGATATTCCACTTCTTCCTTTCATCATAGGATCACGAATCTGGATGGACAACCAGGAATGCTTTAAGGCTTCTCTTCGAAGAGGTCTTCTTATGTGGTTAAGCTGAACACGTACTGTCTTTTCATTGCTACTACCATGGATATATATTTTATCATCTTCAATGGATCATAGGATTAGCTCCCTCCTAACCCTTGCTTTATGTAAGAGTGCATATAATTGGCTCCCTCCGTCTCATAGAGTCCATACTTCCATCTGAATCCTTATTGTCTTCTGCAATATATAATTGTCTCTTCTGTCTCACAGAGTCCACACTTTCGTCTTGTTGTCTTCTAGAAAATGTCATAAGTCTTTTTCTAATTTCCTCTTGATTGTTTGACTTCTTTCTGTCTTTCCTTATACTAAGTTTCTTCATGATTGATTCGGCTTAATAACTTCCACATGATTTGTATCTCATCTTTTCATGTGTATTATCTAATGATATCTCTTTTCATCTTGTTTGTTCTTCCATAGGTGTAGTTCCTTTTGGAACACATTATTTTCCAAGAGATAGATATACAAGAAATGTACAAAGATGATGCAAGCAAGATATGTACAAGAAATAAGAAGAGTGTTGTTACCTTTTAGTAGAAGAAGTCTCTTTCATCCTGCTTAGTCTTCTTTGTAGGTTCCTTTTCTTCGGCAATCGATGCTTCGTGTTTCTCCTTCCTTTTCTTTAGCTCGGGACACTGATTCATGTAGTGACCGTACTTTTGACAGTTGAAGCATTGTATTTCTGAAATGTCTTTCTCTTGATTTGGCTTCCTCCTTGAACCAAACTTCCTTTTGTTCATGAAGTTCTTGAATCTTCCTGTGAAGGCTTGATCATCATACTTCTTTTGGGGTTTCTCTTTTTCATTGATCCTTGATTCTTCTTGAGCACAGCAAGTCTAAAGTTCTTCAAATGTCGGCTACTCCTTCCTTCTGTTCATGCTTGCGGCAAATGCATCCCATGTCTTGGGAAGACCATTGAGTACTATGTTCACCAATTCCTTTTCTAAAGTGATCTCTTTAATATCTTTTAGTTGATATCTTAATTGGGAGATCCTTACAAAGTATGATGTTATGTTGTCGTCATCATTCATCTTCATGTCATAGAACTCATTCTTCATACTCATAGCTTGTCCAATGTTTTTTACTCAGAAGAGATTTGTTAGGGCATCGTACATCTTCTTCGGTGAGTCAAAATGGGAGATGTAGGGTATCAAGTGGTCTTTTATGGAATCCACTATGATACTCATGGCATTGATGTCAACATCTTTGAACTTCTCCATAGCTGCAATGTTCTGTGGTTCCTTCTCTTCTCCTTCTTTGAACTCTGGCTTCATGATCTTTCTTTTCACAATATCCAACACTTTATTCTTAGCAAGGATGAGTTTAATCCTTTTCTTCCATGCTCTGAAGTTAGAGGCTCCATCTATCTTGTTCTCAAACTTCATAGAGTTCGTCATGGCTTGCTTGACTTGGTCAAACCCTATATTTGACCAGAAATCCAAACTTTACGTCTTGGCCTTCTGAGAGTACCAAGAGATGTGTTAGGCTAGGGTGCACTGATCTATCTGGAGATTAGGTCAATCTTGTCACTTAAGGTGCCTCGACAAGAGGTTTAGGGTTTCTGCAACTGCTTCTACTAGTAACCCTAGCTGCAGTGTCTTGGAAGCTGCTTCTGCTAGTAACCCTAGCGACAGTTCCTCAATGAGCTCAATATCTAGTGGCTATGTTTCCTTCCAGCATTTTAGGCTGACTGAAGGGGTGTGGGCCCATAACCTGTTAGAATATACAAGATGGTGTGCTCGTTTTACCATTGACGATACCCTCATCACCCAACCATAGGCCGAAGCCTCCCTCCGAGCACCTTAACCTTGACTGAGAATTCCTCCGGAAGCAAACCCTAGGCTAGGTAGACAAACAAAGGGTAGCGCACCTTTCCCCAAGGATAGCGCATCACAAAAAGATGATCAGATAGTCCAAACCCTCGCCAATAGATAGTCCAAGCCAACACTAAAACTGCTAGCTGCAGCAGTTGCACCTGCAACTCTCCTCCACACGTGTGCACCAAACTGGGAACTGCAGTGCGCACCACTTGTTGTCTGTAATTCTGAGATGTCACAAATGAGAACTGGCGCCTTGTATTTATAGTGGTTCTGCCAGTTTTGTTGGGCCGACTTCTCCTTCTGGATAAGTGTATGTTCAGTATATTATTATTATTTCTAGCCGACTTCTTCTCTTGGAGGCTAATAACCTAATATAAATTATCTTCTTGAGCCGACAAGGCTTCTAGGGTTATTAGCCAACTCATTAGGGTTTCTCTTGCTTCCCGGAGTCTTCTATTCTCGTCAGGTTCACACGTGGAGGTAAATACCTCTCCCAACTACCATACTATTAACACCAACCAATTTGTTTTTTTATAAAGTATTGTGTCAAAATCTTCTTTCATTTTCTCAAATGTTGCAATTCTTTAATTGGATTAAAATATAATCTTGTATTTATCATCCAAGCTTGAATGATAAATTTCCATTAACATGTTTCTCTTTTCAATTTGTGCTTGAAACTTTGTGATCTCTGTGGATTTACATTGATTACTTGTTACTGCAACCCCCAACACTTTCTAGACTGTTAATAATTAGATTATGAGTTTTCTAGTTTCTTAGATTATGAGTTTTCTAGTTTGTTCATCGTCTCAACCTTCTTTGATAATTTCAACATCAATACTTGTAGCTTTAAGAACTAAATATGTTGACAAAGCATCTTATTTTTCTTCATTGACTTTGTCAATTATCTTTCCCAATCTTTGATTTTTTCTACGATTTTTATTACTTGGTATCTTAATTGATCTTTCTCCTTTTCCAAATCAACTATTTCCTTTGTTTGAATGCTCTTATTTGTTGGCAAATTTAGTCTCCCTTTAAGAACATGAATTTCCTTATCTCGTGCTTTACTAGAGATAGGATTCGAGACTCATCTCCTAGATATCATACTAAAACAATTTAGTTTTTTTCCATGTCGTTGATTGACACAATGCAAACTCTATTTGTTTTTTTTTCTCTAACTTTAATTTCTCCTCTTTCTTGTTTACTTGCAACATCAATTTCTTTATGTTTATTGTTTTCTTGAAGCAAGTCTCTAGAATCCATCTTACATGTTTGATTGTACAATTCAATTTTGTTCCCTGGTGAAATGGATTTAAATCAATAGTTACTTTAGTAGTGTCATATTTATGATAATCAATCACCTTTTCAAATTTATTGACCTTAGGTTGCAAAATTGCCATAACCAAAATTCCCTTTTCATAATCTAGTGTTGATAAAAACCTAGGTGGCTCAGGTCCCTCTTGGCTAGCCCGAGAGAATGATTTTTCTTTGGACTATTTAGCCAACCTCTTTGAAGTTTCTCCTCCTAGAATTACTTTGTCGATGACCTTGTGAGTAGGATCACTCAATGTTGCAATTTGAGTTATTGAAGTCACTGGATTTTCATGTAAAGAATTACTCATATACTTCATCTTACTTGGTTCATATTGATATTTAGAGTTTGAATCTATTCTTATTTTCTTATTCAGTGGTTCTGACACATACTCCTCCATTAGATCTTATTTTTATAAAAATCTCCTCTATAATTCTGACTTTTCTAGAGTCTCCATCACAAAATCCATTCCTTTTTCTGGTTGATCAGTGTCAACAAGGATCACTGAGGCTGATCCAAGATTTGTTTTAACTTTTTTCTTCTTTACATATTACTTCAAAAGCAATAAATGATTTTCCTCTTATATAATTTCTTGCACTTCAAACCATGTTTCTTTGTTTGCTAATATTTCGACTTTTGCATCTGCATGATGAATGGAGAATAGGTAGCAACAATTTTCATGTTAGAATTTAAATGATGAGCATCATATTTCCAACTCCTATATTTTTCAAAATGAAATGATTTTAGCATGATCTAAGCAATTACACTAAATGCAACTTTTCTCTTAACTATAAAAGATAAAATTTTTGTTGAAAATAAAAGAAACTTTATGATTTTTTGAGATATAACGAGCATGGTAAGAATTTAATCTCCGTATTTTATATTCCAAGGAAATAATCCTAGGTGTAAGGAAGACTAGAAGTCTATATGTATTCAATTCTGAACCACAAAATATTATAACTATATAATCCTCATAAATAAACCAATCTCTATGTTTGATAGATGGGATATATTGAAGAAGAATTTTAAACTCTTTGAACAATGTGTGAGGATGTTCATTGCGGAATATCATATAGGTTGTAGCCATCAATTGGTCTACAAAAGACTTGAAACCACATTTTTTACTAAAATCCCTAAGTCCACTAAAAAACTAAAAATATTTTTTCCTTTTGATCAACTGCGTTTAAAGCCATATGTTGAAAGTGAGTTGATTGATGACAAATCATAAAGTATACTAGATATATTTAATATATGAAGCATTTTAATGATTGGAATTGAAAAAATTGCTCATAAACATTATGATATATGACTGAGTAATTTTAAGGATAAACCTCAAAATACTACCATCCATTAAATATTCATGGTAATACCCCATAATCAAACATATTATTGCTATAACATTCTTGACTTATTCTTTGAACATTGAAGACTTTAATGGAAACTTTAACTATGGAAATTTATCACTTGTTGGTAGTACTTTTAGTAAAAAGTTGGGCTTTTGTTCAAGTGATAATGAATTAAAGTAATTTTCAATTCCTTCCTAATAAACGTTTACTTGATTATTATGTAATAATAATGGTTATGATATGGCATACTCTGAGTAGAAAAAATAATGTGTTGGTTGTCCTTGGATATTATAACTCTTTGAATAAGGTCATATGATTCAACACACCTTTGGACAAACTCAGGAAATTGAAAAGTAGATGGAACTATAGCCTAGCTTAAACCACAATCCCAAGTTGGAATGTCTTGTAGATTTTCATTAAACCTCAGATTGGATAAACTATGAATTTCTGATCAGAATTTATGAGTGAAAAAAGTGAAACAAATAAATATGACATAAACACGGAGATACAATAATACTTGATTTCTATTAATGAAATGAAATATGTTGGAACTATAAAATATAGAGTGAAATGAAATCGCTAGAATGGAGGTAGCTTATCTCTGAGAAGAGATGTGATGGCTATACTCATTTGCAAGAATATGATTACAAACTAGGACAAAAATATTTTTTAACATAAAGAGTCAATGAGAAAATCCTAAACATCTAAAACCCTAACCCCAGAAGATGAAATGCCAAAAGTTTTGTGGGCCCCGATGTGGTTAGTTGATACATCAACTTCCCAGGGGAATTACTTTTGAATACGATCTCCATTTAGGGCACACGATAGCTCGTTGAAAAGAACTATTCATGTATTACAAATTTTGGCTAGGGCCAGGGTATGCCATTGGCAATCCTTGTCCCCCTAAATGTCCAAAACAAAATGTCCAGGGCCTCGAAACAACATTGAAAGTTTGGGACCTGAACAATGGTAGAAAATTTTCCAAGATGGAAAACAATGTTGTGATACAGTGGAATATGTGGGTGGCCACTAATGTCCACCTGGATCTATCCACTCCC
>ML796688.1:76869-88401 GCA_009831015.1 Picea engelmannii | reverse complement strand
TGGTTGCAAAAGGGTATTCACAAAAAGAGGGAATTGATTATGTATATACTTTTGCACCTGTAGCTAAGTTAAACACCATTAGATTGATGATTGCATTAGCTACAAAACATAAATGGAACCTACATCAGTTAGATGTGAAGTCTAATTTTCTGAATGGAGAATTAAAGGAGGAAGTATATCTTGTAAAACCTGAAGGATTTGTTAAATAGGGACAGGAACATTTGGTCTGTAAATTGAAAAAGGCTCTATATGGATTAAAACAGGCACCCAGGTCATGGTATGACAAGATAGACAATTTCTTTCTGCAAAAAGGATTTGTGAAGAGTAATAATGATCCAAATCTCTATATTAAGAAAGATGAAAAAGGACATATTGTTTTGATTTCTCTCTATGTTGATGATCTAATCATAATAGGAAATGCTTCTAAGCTAATTGATGAAATCAAAAAGCAGTTATCACAAGTTTTTGAAATGAAGGATCTTGGAGAACTACATTATTGTCTGGGTCTTGAAGTATGGAAAGAAAATGGTGTGACACTGGTTACACAAAGCAAATATACCAGCGAATTGCTTCAGATATTTGATATGAATGGATGTAAGGTGATGGCTACTCCATTAGAACAGAATGTTAAGCTCTGTAGTGATGATGAGACGAAGGAATTGGATGGAACTCCCGTATCGACAACTGGTTGGAAGTTTGAATTATCTCACCACAACCAGGCCAGATATTGCCTACTCAGTCAACATCCTTAGTCAGTTCATGGCTAAGCCTCATGAGAGTCATTGGAAAGAAGCAAAAAGATTCCTTCGTTATTTGAAAGGAACTATTGATTTTGGTATTAAATATACTGATGAATTTGATGTTACGTTGGTAGGATATTCTGATTCTGACTGGCTTGGAAATCTTAGTGACATAAATTCAACCACAGGTTATGCCTTTAGAATTGGTTCAAGGGTCGTATCATGGAACAATAAGAAACAACAATTGTTTCTTTGTCTACAACTGAAGCCGAGTACAAAGCCTTGTGTAGTACTAAATGTGAAGCTGTCTGGATGAGGAGAATTCTTGAAGACATGGGAGAAGAACAAAAGGCACCCACAATTATCAATTGTGATAATCAAAGTTCAGTCAAACTTGCCAATAACCCTATGTATCATGCCAGAACTAAGCATATTGAAATTCAACATCATTTTGTCCGAGAAAAGATACAGTCAAAAAAGATTGACTTAATCTATTGTAACACAGATGAAAATATGGTTGATATTTTCACTAAGCCTCTGGGAAAGAAAAAATTTGAAATTTGCAGAGAGTTGCTAGGTGTGGTAGAAAATCCATTTCTCTATTAAGGGGGAGTGTTGGAATAATATAGAAATTAGGATACTTAGTTAAGATTTACGTAACTAAGTGGTTGTAGGTTGTTCTGTGCCTGTCCAATTTAAGGTTTGTTGGTGGTTTCAGATCCACCTTTGTAGGAGGTCAGTTCAAGTTTTTTGTGCTATTTAAATGTAATGGTTAGCTTCAAGAATGAAATCAAGTGAGATCTTCTCACAGTTTGGTTCTGCCTCTGTTATTTAATTGCTGTCTCTCTCAAGGGTGCCTCCATCCCTGACAAGGTCCGCTAGGCCGTGTTCTTACACAGAAACCATGGCAGGTGATAAGGGAAGGGGATCACTTCCCACGTGGAGTAAGGCATGAGTGTGCAAAGGTTCTTTTAGGATTCTTTCTCAACATGTTATTAAGATTAATCCATCTGTAAGCAATAAAGATAGATTGGTTAGATGTGTCAATATGATATAGAGATTTCACTTTTCAAGGCACTCTACCTTTCTACAAGTGGCAAGTCACATATTCTGCATGCAATCCTTTGGACAGGTTAAAGGATCATTGTCGTCCTCTTCAAGACACATGGATTCATGACAATATATTTTATTTTGCAAATAATTCAATGTTTTCTTTTGTTATTCATGTGGGCTTTAAGCAAATTTATCTTGTATTAATCTTTTGTGCCCTGCGAATCGCGTCAGGTTAACATGGTGACTATTGTATGCTGGTTATGTATAAAGATGCTTTGTATAAGTGCAGCTAGTTTATAGCCCAGTTACAGAAGTCACCCGAATTGACAGAATACATTTGGAAATTCGGGTATGATTCAATTCAACCAAATAATTTGGCTCAATTCAGTTTGATCATGTTTTTTTCTGTAGCATAGGAAGTTTTTTTGGTTGTATAGATGTTGGGTAGTAAAAGCATCTATCAAGGAGGGCTTTGTATATTTCATGCAACGTAGGAAACTTCCTTGGCTGTATTATGCTCTGTGTAATGCGGTGACTATTGTATACCACTTCCACCTTGGACAACAACGATTACTCCAACTTACTCTCAAGAACATGCAAATACGTTACAGACTGTTAAAAAGATCTGACGTTCTAAAATTTTGAAAAAAATGCACGATTTCAAGTTGTATACTCCTAAACTTTTTATGTATTGAAATTTTTCCTCACCCTTCTGAATTGAACATGAACTCGAACTTGGTAAATCTAATTTTATTGTGTTGGTAACCATAATCTAAATCTTGGAAATATAATTGGCCAATAGACTGATGTTGTGTACTGTAACTGAATTTTAATTTAATATAAGATTTTGCATGAACCCAGCCTCCCGAATTTCTAGTTCAACAAAATCTGGTAATGTTCAATTCCAAGTAGAGATGTTTTCTACAGAAAGAAAAGCAAGCACAAACACATGAGGAATGGGATCCTATCTTCTTTTATTTCTTATTGTAACTTATCCCCATAAAAAAGAAGATCATGGTTTTGTTGAAGGTCAAAGTTTGTTAAATATCTAAGGAAGCTAAAGTACTTTTTTTCGAAGGAAAATTTTGCAGGATCCCCCCTCTTTCCCATAATATTTGGATGGAGCCAGCCACCACAGTGCCTGGTAACTCCAAGGGATTCGATTGGATTTCAACCAGTTAAGTATGGCTTCCCATTCTGCAACATGTCTTGGGTGGATAGTTCAACCGATTGAGTGAATCCCTGGGGGCTGAGAAAGCTAAATTACTATTGGTAGCCAATTCAAGTGGCATGCTCTGCTTTGCAAAGTGCTGAGTACAGGTGTTATGAGTCATGGTTGCTAAACTATATATATATATATATATATATATATAATGAAATTGCAATATAGCATGCAAAGGAACAGGATAAATTATTCTTGGCAGCCAGTTCAAGTGGCATGCCTTGCTTTGCAAAGTGTGGAGTACAGGTGTTATGAGTCATGGCTGCTAATTTCCTTGAACTATTAATGATATTATTATTATTATTTTTTAAATTTCAAACCAGATTTGTGTTTTCTGATGTCAAAAATCTATCTGTTTTATATGAAAAGGCTCAAAATAATGTTGGTATTATTGTCTATGAAACCTCTCAAAGGAGTTCTTCACAAGTTTGTTTAATGGCCCTTTTAGCATGCCTCTTCCATCAAGATAGGCAATTATATTTTTTGCTCACTACAATATGCGTTGGACAAGGAGCAATTGTCTGACAAAGATCAATTAAGTGTGCCAACACATTTGCATAGAATCCATTGTTGTTTTGGAAACAATACAATTATATTTCCTAGCTAAAAGGATGTTGTAGGATCTTTGGTAAAGGACTAATATATTTGTTGCTTGTATTGATATTATCATATTTTTGTGTCCTATAGATGATATTGAAGCCTATATCCTATTTGCATGGGATTATCTGATCTCATCTTTGGTTTGTGCATGTTACCTTCATGGTTGCTTCATTTTTAACTGTTACTAAGCACTAGAAAATAGTGTTCTCTTTAGATATATCATGTTCCCTAGATATCTCTCGTAACAAGTCTTTATGGATAGAAATAATCTATTTTAAATTTTATATTTCATTGGGCGCCTTGATCACAATAGAATCATGGATAAATAACTCAAGGTTAGTGCTTATCTAATGAGCAAAAATTGAGGTGCTATTTCTAATAACACACCTACCTCAATCTCCTCAATTGATTTTAATTGTTGCATTAGCCATTGTGGCCACTATCTCTTGTTTGTGATGTTGGCACGAATTATGGATGTTCTTTATCACAAATTCAATTTTATAATCTAATCTGATCACCTAGTAAGGTGAGATAATAGTGTTGATGATTGATGACACAGTTGTTAACAAATTTTATTTTACAGACGAAATTGATATTTGTGCATCCAAAGAGAGAGTTGTGTGCTAAAATGTTTGACAGGCTTCAATGAGAGAATAAATTATGGGGACTGAGAAATGTTTTTACCTTTATGCTAAAATTTGGGACAGTCTTCATCGGAAGAAGAAATTCTGGAGGGTAGTTTTTTTTTTCTTTCTTCTTCAACAACAAATGTAGATTTTTACTACAAGCTGCATGTGTGTCTGTAGTTCTTGTCCCTGGACTATCCTAAGCTGCTTTATATGCATTTGTCAAGTTTCCTGGATATTTCTCTAAAACTCTATGGACACAGGAGATTCAAATGATGTTTTGTGTTTAAATTTGCCTTTAGTGTTTGGATGCCAATTGCGTATTCTCTTGGAGGATATTGGTAGATTCAAGTACGGTTTCCTTATGTTTAATATTTATAAATAAATAGCTTAGAAGAGTTGCAGAAGAATTACATGTTAGGGAGATTTTCGGTGACTGGATCGTTTGTTGAAATGACATGTTTTAGATTTCTTCTCAAAATATAGTAGGCATGGCTTGGCAATGTTTGGTTCTAACTTCATGCACAATGTGGAATGACAAAATTCAAGTTTTGAAGGACGGATATGGTTTTAACTAATGAAATCTAAAACCATGTATTAATCAATAAATGGTGCACATGTACTCGATTTTTTCATGGTTATATATTAACATTGGAGTTAGTTCCTCTATTTACTTCATTTTCTCTTTGCAGATTATCTAGCAAAACAAATTGTTTATCGGTGTCTTGCTAGCAAATGTTCTATTGTTGCATATTGTGATCTGTTCTCAAATAGGTTTCATACTGTACTTTTACCAATAAAATGCAAAATTCAGTTGAAGCGGATATAGTATGTTGTTCATGTCCAAGGTGCTAGGTTTTCAGTTTCATTACTTAAATTTCATCTTTGCTAGAGGGTGGTCCAATGAAAACTATGAAAAGTATGACTGGTATGGATATGTTTAATAAGATACTCGACCATGATGAGGTATGTTGTTGATGCATGTTCATTTTCTTTGTATCGATGGCAGATTATGATTATGTGGCCATTGTTACATGTTTCAGACAATGTTGAAGACCCACACTGTCTGAAACCTGAGAGAGGTCAAGCTGAGAGAGGTTGATCAAGAGAGATCATGAAAATATGTTATTTCTCTCAAGAGATTGCTCAAGATCTTAGGGGACTACTCCTGTTATATCTCTTAGAATTTTGATTCAAACCCAAAATAAATATAAGCTGGGGAAGTCTTGAACCTTCCCAGTGCTTCCTTGCCTGAGCTTTGCTACTGACAACAACATCAACACTCACATTTTCACAGGCATATTATATATAATATAAAATTTATCATACAGATTTATACTATAATTTATATATAATTTATCATACATACTTATAACATAATTTATATATAATATACCATATTATCTATATAAATCATTTTGACTAAAAACTATAGATTCACTATATATTAATGTCATGCCTTTCAAATTACATTTACGACAGGGACATTGCTACTACAGTAACACTTGTTTACGTTTCTTCATGTGTTAACGTTCATTAAAACTCCTATCATAAATTGCCCCTTGACATTCTCTAACTTGTCGAAATGTGTTACATTACGACGCATTAAATTTTACTACTACTTCATTAACTTGCTTTTGAAATTGTGGCACATGATGTTGGTGTGAATCCTAAAAGTCGTTTACAGGGAAATTATGAGTGGTTTTATAATGGTTTCCTTTGGTCCTGTAATTCACCATAAGGCACCACGTGGTTCAGGCGTGGTTTTAGGTTATGGGACCAATGAGTGCTATTAACTTACTTGCTACTTATTGACCCATAATAGTTATTGACTATTGATCTAGTGTTAACCTCTACTATCGAATCTTATGCTTGATTTCCTTTTTATTTTGTTGATATATCCTTTGTTAACCCATGCCCCTTTATAATTTGAATCAATATGTACACATGACATCTTATAATTGGTTATTAACTCAATTTGTAAATTTAATTGCTTTAAATCACGATTTAAACATTCCTTTACCAAATTCTCAAAAAATTAAAATCTCATCTATATATTGTTAAATAATGGCCATATTTGCATAAAGAGTTAAAACACAAGGTATGGTGGAAAATCAATTTTGAACACGTTATCACCACTTTTCATAGTGATGGTGGATGAGACATATCATAGTGCTTGGATTTTATGTTTTTTAGGGTCCTACCCTAATCCCTTAAATAGATAGATAGTTTGTTATGTGTTGGTCCTAAGGTATGCACTTGACTACTAAGGGTAGAGCTAGGACATTTTAATTCTTGGAATGATTGTTTTTTTATGAGTTTGGTTTATTTTGATGGTCAGGAGATGGATGGGATTCAAGGTCATGGATTTAGTTGGACAATCCAACAATATTCACCACAATGTTTCCTTTATCCAGTGGCATGGATTTTTGTGTAGGAGATAAAAGATATAAACTAAGAATAGAGAAACAATGACAATCATACAATTTGTCACTTGCAGTTAGAAATTTAAACCTAAACCTAAAACACATTGTATTAAACCTAAAACAATAGTTGGAATACATTTCTCAACAAGCTCTAAACACATTAGCTGAAAGAGAAATAACATTTGCTTTGAAAGACATTCAATATGAATCCAAATAAGAAGAAAAGACAAGAGAGATTGAGAAAAAGGCAGTATGTTCACCAGAAATTATACTCATCGAGTAGAAAACTTCGTAGATCTTTACACTTCATAAGCCAAGTCTATATCTTGATGTTGGATACCCAAAAAAATATGAACCCCATTCACATGTTCATCTATTTATCCATCAAGAGGAATCAAATACCTATCTTAGATCTAAGTTCTAGAGTTAAAGTCTACATTACATTAAGACCTATATATATCAACTTCACTATTTAGTTCTGATTACAATTCATGAACACTTATTTAAACTCAGTGAAGTAGAGTTTAAGTGCTAGTTTCTAGGGATAACTCCCATTTTATGGCCTCGTTACTTTGACCTAATCAACACTTTGTTTTTATAAAAAATAAACCTTTATTACAAATGGCAGTAATATCTCTAAATAAACCAAAAATATTCTATCACTGTGACTAGAGTCACTGCTGATAACTAAAGTGAAGGAGTTACATAGAAAAAATCTTCAAAAGATGGAACTAGTTATTGACTCGTTGATTTTCCTGATTTGTTGTAAATATTTGGATTTGGAAATTATATGCTCTATTGTGAATTTTTAGAAATATAGAAATGTCCTTTTAATTGTTGTCTATCTGCTTGAAATGCCCTGCTATATGTAATCATCAAATACTACAGCTCTTCCCGAATGAAACAATCTGATCTAAGTTTGATTGTTGATTTTTACTTCATCAAATCTGAGATTTGATTTTCCTGAATGTGTGAGATTTGATGCTAATTCTATAGGTATCCAATCAACTAGGAATTATGGCTCATCCATATGGGTTCTCTGCCACTTGTCCAATAATCTGGAAATAATTAATTTCTAGAAAATTATTTTCTAATCAAACCAAATTTTCTCTTAAACCGTTGTGAAATTTTGAAAACTGTCTGTGATTAGGATAAATCGTCCCATTCCTAAAATGTGTTGTAAATTTTTTTCCAAATGCGTTACCATTTTCTCACAAATTAAGCCTGAAATACACTACTCAGAATTGCTACATTTTTTCAGCTAGTCATAAATCCCTTTAATGAATCTTCTTTGATCTCTTCTTGGTGGAAAGAAACTCTAATCTGAAATCTCGTGGAACTAATCCACATTATTATTGTAACCTGATATCCAACTCTTTGTTGATGTCCATTACTACTATTTGGTGCTATGAAAAGGTTTGATCTAGAAGCCTTTTTGTGACCTCGCAGTGGAACCCTGTGATCACATTCAAAACTTCAACAATCACATTATATCCTTTTCCTTAGATCTTCTTTGTCCACAACCATGCAAGTGTAAATTGCAGATAAAATCATTGTTGTCTCTTTGGCTTTCCCTTTGTGGTATCATTATGTCTTGGCTATCCATTGTTGGTAATAGTGGCCAAGAATGCACTACTTAAGTTTCGCTCCACACTTGCAATGAAAATTGATCAAAGAGGTTTCAAGGGTTTTAGGAGAAAATAAGCACGAATTTGGTGTCATTAGGGCTTTATTCAAACTTTAGAACATATGAAAACCATAAGACTTTATTAAAATAGAGCTTGTTTGTTGATTGTAGAAATTTTGTCATTCTTGCAATCAACACTTTTTGCAGTTGTAGGCTTAGTTCAACTCTTTGGTGATCCAACTGTGATATAAACCATGGTGATAAGACTTGTTCAAAATCAAAACAAGAGGTGGAATCAACCTTATAAAAAGAAAAAACACATAATGTTAATCAAGGAGGAGATGACATAAAGCAACATGACCTAGCACACAATGAAGAAGAAAGAGTAACTACGAGCTAAGTTTATGGATGAATACGATGGTTTGAGGAGTAGGAGGTTGATATGCAGGACTAGGAACTAACACAATGTATGGAGGCCACCTATAGTAAATAAGGTATGTGTAGTAGTGTGAAAGAAATACTTTTAAGAGGGATTACTAGAAGGTTCCTTGCCTAGAATGTTCTTGAGAGGTAGATAGAACTATATAAATAAGTAGAAGCAATGTAATGAGATGTCTTTTGAAAGTATATTTTAATTGGAGATCAACTATATAAATAAGTAGAATCAATGTAATGAGATGTCTTGTGAAAGTATATTGTAATTGGAGATATTCTCATTAGAGGTTTCCCCTTTGAAAAGACAATTGAACATTTCTCTCATCAATAAAGGTAAACATTTTGTGGTGTTTTAGTTCTTTTATTCCCTATTTTTTTGTAATCTTCCATTTCTGCAATCGATCTGGGTAATTCTATTATTTCTTCTTTTCATCTTCCAATTCACTAACAAAGAACATGCCAAGTGGTATCATAGCACTTTTTTGAACCAATATTTTAGAGAATTTTTTCAGGCTAGAGACATATTATGGAATCTACAAATAACACAATGATATATCGTTCAATGTGTAAATATATGGTAGGGGAAGAATACATGTAGGAAATATAAGGAGTTTCAACTAGTTGGACACCCTTGTAACCCCTATTTACACCCCTTCAAGTATTACCACATCAAACATCACTTGTAATCTAAATTTCACTTACATGTACCCTAAGGTGTATAGGAAGTCCCCTAGGCCACCTGAAACAAGCTTTAGATAATTCTATTAACCATTTAGTCGTTGTAGTACGTTGATAACAACAATATGGAACATTACTCTCTAATACTTGGGTAATCAAGTAGTACAACTAAGGGTACAATCGATCCTCTTTAGTTTGTACCCTAATAAATTGGGTTGAGTATTTCTATTAGACCCCACACATATATCAAAGAGATACAACACCTAGCACTCCCATTCTCTTAATACCCTCAAAACCGAGCTCCTCGTTTCCAATCTACAAAACTCTTACATAAATTGTGGTATTGAGAATTTTGTGATTTTTTTCACTAGAAACCTTGCTTCCCTATTGTTAGTCCATGAAATTACTACATAAACAATAGTATTTATAAATTGAGAATTATGTGAGTACAATAATATTCAGGACAAAGTATAACTACATAGGGGTAAAAAAAATAAAAATAAAGATAAAAGTCTAGGTCCTACTTGCACCCTTATTTGAGACCTATCTCAACAAAATCCTTGTGTCAATTGATTGTCATGGTACCACTGTATAATAATTATGTTGTTGGATATCCTTGTCCCACTACTAGGAAATTATCTCAAAATACCTAGAACACAATGTCAATTTCCTTGGTACCACTCTCAAGTAACTTTTCTCTTGTGGTTATTTAGGTTATGTAGGTTCATGAGGTGAAATTATGTTAGAAGGACATGCCTCCATAATTATATCTAATTGAAGCCTGAGAATAATGTAGAGATTAATAAAATTAAATTTAGACAATGGTTTTGTAAATATATCAACAATCTGATCATTATTTTTTTAATAGACAAGAGTGCTAACCTTCTCTTGAACCAATTGTCTCAAGTAGTGAGCATGAAGTTAGCCATGCCTCATTTTACAATGGGAAACATGATTATCAACAACTTAAATTGCACTCTGATTGTAACAATAGATAATATTCAAGGTCTAAACATGAAATCCAAGTTCACCCAAGAGATGGAAAATCCAAACAAGCTCTTTACTTTCATTGATGGTGCTATGATACTCAACTTCGATAGTCAACATAGATACTACCTTCTATTTCTTGCATGACCAAACTAGACGTCCAATGATTATGTGAAACACATATCCATAAGTGAAATTTCAATCATTATTGTCACTTTCGGAGTCGGAGTCGATGAAGCCGACTAACATATATGAACAACAACAATAATCGATGCCAAGATGAGAGGTACCCTTGATATAACAAAAAATTCATTGTGAATATTTCAAGTGAATCATGTGTGGATATTGCCTAAACCAAGAAACCACACTAACAACAAAGGAAATATCAGGTTGACTATGAGTTAGATAAATAATTCTACCAACCAGTCATCGATAAGTAGTGGCGTCAACTGTTGGATTAATGAGAGGGGGGGTTAGTCAGTAATAACGTAATTATAATCATTTTTCTTCAAATGTTATATGAATGTTGAATTATTATCCAATAATGAGCAGTAATAAATAAACAATCACACACATACATAGTACACCAGTGTTTTACGTGGAAACCCAAATCGGGAGAAAACCACATAATGCTTTTTCTTATATGTCTTGAAGAATTACATTCATTGGAAGCACCAACTTCCTTTGTTTTCCAGCTACAACTGGAAGCAGGCTCCAACCCCCTAGTTTCTCAGGCTACAACCTGAGGGAAGCTCCAACTCTCCAAATCTCTGGCTACAACCAGAAGGAGGCTACAACCCCCAATGTTCTCTAGCTACAACCGGAAGGTGGCTACAACCACCTGTCCTTGCCCCATCCTGCCACCCTGAAGTAGAAGTAGAATGATGGAACCAATGTCACACTATCACTATGAGATATACCACTGTAAACCTGTACCAATAAATTTGAACCATGCATCAACCATGCATCAACCTGTACCTCAACCAGTAATCAACATGTACCACAAAAAAGTGCATCAACCATGCACCAACCTGTAATCAACCTGTACCATAAACAAGTGCATCAACCATGCACCAACCTGTAATCAACCTGTACCATAAACAAGTGCATCCAACCATGTGCCAACCTATAATCAACC
>ML796688.1:42428-56896 GCA_009831015.1 Picea engelmannii | reverse complement strand
TATAGTTTGAAAGAGCATGCCATGTGATGAATTGAGTAATTTACATTAGTTGTGCTAGAATTGTAGTTTAATTGCAAAAAAAAATTTCTCTTTAGATAGTGGGTGTTAGAAATTAATATCAAATTCTAGAGTTGGACATAACACATGTTGTTCATGCATTCTCAGTCCATAAGGTAGAAAAAAATGGACTTAAAGGTAAAACCTCAGTTCATATTTAAAAGAACTAGTTTCTTGTTTGAGTATTTATGAATTTTCCTAGATTGACTTTTGATCTCCAAACTAAGAATCAAAATTAGCATTCCCTCAGTAGTCAATTCAAATTCCATTTATCTTTCATAGCTAATGTATGTGTCTCACAAGAATCATAAGAATCTTGATTGATAGAAGTAAATTATGTGAAGAGGATTTTCAGATATCTCAAAGGAACAAAAGAGTTTGGATGATGGTATCCAAAAGGAAATGATCTATCACTTTTTTCCTACACAGATGCAAATTGGGCAGGTTGCATTGATGCTCGACGAAGCACTAGTGCAACAACGTTCTACTTGTGTGAGTGTTTAGTATCATGGCTAAGCAAGAAACAATCATCAGTATCCTTATCTACAGCCGAAGCATAGTATATTGTAGAAACAACATGTTGTACACATGTTCTATGGATGAAACAAACTCTGACAGATATACAGGTTGAGTATGATGAGCCTATTCTAATCGATTCTGATAATATAAGTGCCATCAGTATCTCAAAGAAACAGATGATGCACTCCAAGATGAAGCACATTCTAATCAAGTATCACTTTCTATTGTATTGAGTATCTTTACAAAACTGCTTCCACAGGAAGCCTTTGAGTATATTCGCCAGAGACTCGGAGTAATTTCTACTCCAAAATGAATGTTTTTGAATCCTTATATTATATGTCTTAGATTTACACAAGGAAACACCATAAAGAGGACAGTTCATGTTGGTAGATCAATTTCAGGAAGAGTTTAGTCAGGGGGAGCAGCCACGGATGGAAAGATACCTTTGCCATTGATGACAAAGCGGGAGAGATTTATCAAATGCAAAGGTAAATGCTTGGAGAAAGAGCACAGAGGCATGGTTCCAGGGAGAGCGATGGTCATAGAGGGAGAATGAGTGATATGACTTCAGTATTTCATCAGAGTGTTGCCATAAATGAAAAAGAGGGATATTGTTTATTAATTGGGTTGGTTGTCATTGATGTCAACCCTTGAAGAAAGTTCAGTAGTGGATTCTGGTAGCACAAAGGTTTGGGCAATGGACCCAAGTTTGTTTGATGGATAATGATACGAATTTTTATATATTTGTAGGTAAGACTATTCTATATGGATATTAGATGTCATTCCATTTCTGGTGGTATGTGGAACATCACATAACTCCTCACGATTAGAGAGTTATGGCCATGTGAAGTTGGAGAACCCTCATGAGTCATCTAGAAGCCCCAAAAGGTCAAAGTAGTCAAAGTGGTTGCAAAGAAGAAATTATTTAAATAATAAAGTGAAGTGATGAGTGTACTATAAGTCAAAGTGGATACAAAATAAATTATTTAAATAATAAATTTAATGGAGAAATTACTAAGTTGACAGGTGGTTAAAAGTGGGTTAGCCCTAAAATAAGGAAAGTGGGTTAAGATGGTTAGAAGGTAATTTAAATAATAAAGTGACATGATCAGTGTACTATAAGTCAAAGTGGATACAAAAGAAATTATTTAAATAATAAATTTAATGGAGAAATTACTAAGTGGACAAGTGGTAGAAGTGGGTTAGCCCTAAAATAAGGAAAGTGGGTTAAGATGGTTAGAAGGTAACCCCTTGAAGAAGCTACATGAAAGTATAAATAAGAGGCAAGGGTCTCTCATTTTTAATAAAAATCGAGAATATTGAATATATACAAGTGAATGAGGTAACCAAAGGATATATAAGGTGAATTTTAGAGGGAAGGTGAAGTAAACAAGGCTGAAATTCAGGGGAGGATAAATTATTTTGATGATTCTTTCTAAGGCATGTTATTTACAGGCCATCTCACCATTTTCACAATAACGTTTTTTCTAGAATTATTCAGACTAAGAAATCAGGATGCCATTAAGGAAACATATCCAAGTATCTATGATAAAAGTTTTAACTTCTAGATCATTTTATTTTTGGAGTTACACGCCATGGAAAATAGGGTTTGTGGCTAGTCCTAAAACTAATCTAAAACAGGTGTTTCAGGTAAAAATGTCATAACTTATTCATAACAGATCCAAATTTAGTAAGAAAACATGTATCGGTTATATTACAGTCTATAGTATGTTGTGTATAATTTTCATGTTCATACAACAAATATTACGTACGGTGCGCGCTCTACAAGTCCACTCTCTAGAATAAGCCAGAATTCAACAATGTATGTCATTTTTGCTATAACTTATTTTCTGAGAGGTTCGAAACAGTGAAACCTGGAAGAATTACATAAAAGACACTGAAGAACATTGTGTACTACTTTCATATCTTTATTAATTACAGGTACATAGTTATGATTATTTCAAGTTAGGGTTGTTGACTAATCCAAAATTAGTCATGTGAGACTAAAGTAAAGTTTGATGAAAATGCCAGTCTCTTGTTGTTAAATTTAAGGAAGGTTTGCAGGTATCTGATCATATACACTAGGTCTATTACAGAGTTACAAATCAGATTTGGATGATGAAATTGATGAGGGCTTTTGGTTGAGGTATATGGTTGATACAAGTAGTTGATGAGTTGGCACATACATGAGGTGTATAGTTGATGATTTTGGTACATATTGATGAGTCATAGTTGATGCATGATTGGTACATACTTGGTACATGGTTGGAGGAACTTGTCAGTAGCATTGTTTACACATGGTTTATGGATGATGTAGCATACTTGTCTTGGTATATTATTAGAAGCACATATTGATCTTGGTGATGATTACGAGTTGTTTTGTTATGCTTAGTTGATGCACATCTTGGTTTTATTGAGAATATGGTTGAGAGTTGTCTTGGTGATTTCTTGGTGAGTGGATCTGATGTGGTTGATAATATTGATGAGATAGGATGTTGTGATAGGTTGTTTGTACAGGTTATTGTGACATGTTATTTGTACAAGTTTGGTGCATGGTTGATGAACTTGTTTATGGTGCAAGTTGAGGTACAGGTTGATGTATGGTACATTTTGGCACAGGTTATTAGTACAAGTTGTTACAGGTCGTTTGGTACAGGTTGATTGGTACATGTTTACAATAGTATATCTCACAGTGATAGTGTGACAGTGGTTCCATCAATCTACTTGTACGTTAGGATGGTTAGATGGGGCAATGAAAGGTGGTTGTAGCCGGAGAACATAGGAGGTTGTAGCCCACTTCTGGTTGTAGCCAGAGAATTGGGGAGTTGGATCTTCCCTCAGGTTGTATCTTGAGAAACTAAGGGGTTGGAGCCTCCTTCTAGTTGCAGCTGGAAAACAAAGGAAGTTGGTGCTTCCAATGAATGTAATTCTTAAATACATATAAGAAAAAGAATTATGTGGTTTTCTCTCACTTTGGGTTTCCATGTAAAAACACGGGTGTATTGTGTATGTGTATGATTTCTCATTTGTTCGTTGTTTATTTACTTTGAAACTATTGGATGGTAATGCTACATTGATATAACACTTTCATTTTATGGTTAAAAAGGATTAAATTGCTCTATTACTGATTCACCCCCCCTCTCAGTAATCCAACAGAAATTTCCAGACGTACTTGGGTTTACTTCTTAAAACTTAAGAGAGAAGTTTTTTAGAAGTTTTTGGCCTACAAGGCCCTTGTAGAAAATAAATCTGGACATCAAATTCAAAAGTTAAGAACAAATAATGGAGGCGAATATGTGAACAATAATTTTACAAGTTACTACACTACACAAGGCATCCAAATGAAACACATTGTTCCATACACACCACAACAAAATGATGTTGTTGAGATAAAGAACCACACATTAAAAGAAATGGCTAATTGTATGATCCAATCTAAGGGATTAAGTCTAAGGTACTAGGAGGAAGCAATCAACTATGCAAATTACATAGTAAATCACACTCCCACAAAGGCTCTTAAAAATATAACACTGGAAGAATCTTGGACTAAAATTAAACCATATGTAAGTCACTTCTGTGTATTTGGCAGTATAGCATGGGCTCACATTCCATATGAGAAAAGGAAATCATTGCAGCCTAAAAGTGAGAAGTGTATATTTTTTGGTTATTCTGAAGATGTCAAAGGTTATAGAACTCTTCAGTCACATTGTAATGAAATTATTATTAGAAGAGATATTAAATTTGATGAAAATATCTTGTCCTGCGAGCCTAATTCGACGATTGTCCCTTCTTCGGCCTGTGAGCCATATTCGGCGTTTGTGCCTTCTTATGCTCCTATTATAGTTTCTTCTTCAGATGATGATAGTGAGGATGAAAATTCTCCTCCACCTGCTCACTTTCATCTAGATGAGTCCTTTGAACCTGAACCAACACCAGCTCCACAGCTTCCTAGATGAGTTCATTCAACACGAGAAGCAGCTAGTGATCTTTGTATATTTTAACCTTGTACAATATATACTGCAAAAAGATATTAAGTAAAGGAACAAAAAAGATACAATGGAAAATACAAACATTACACAGAGATGTTTCCCCTGAAAACCCAAACCAGGAAAACTGACATATTCTATATTATTCATCATGTTAAAATGTTTACAATACAAAATACATATAGGAGCGAACGACATCCAAAACCCTCACCCAATGAATTGGATTAGTCCAAAACCCTAATTCCTTAATTGGAAATAGAAAACCATCGACAAAGAAACCATGTGCTGAAAAACCACCTACATATAATGCGGTCCCGAGGCAGAAAAATGTGGTCTCGATGCAAAGAATATAACTCATACCCAACATTCTCCAACTTGTTGTTTTCTTTGCATACAAGAGGTTACATGGTTACATAGTCAACAATCTAGGGCAACAATTCCCATGGATCCTCTACACCGAGAGAACTTCTCAGTGCTCACAGATTTTGTTAATGAGTCTGCAACATTCTTCAAAGTGTACACCTTCATTAGTGATACTTTCTTTTCTTAAATAATGTCTCTCACAAAGTGATATTGAACAACAATCTGCTTTGTCTTTGAATGATAAGCAGGATTCTTCGCTAGAAAAATTGCACTCTGACTGTCACACTCTATCCTTACAGAGTGTTGTACCAACCCAATACCTGAACACAATATTTGTAACCATACTGCTTCCTTACTTTCATGAGTGGCTGCCATGTATTCAACTTCTGTAGTTGAAAGTGACACTACAGACTGTGTTTTTCTCATCCAACTTATTGCTCCTCCAAATAGGTTAAACACATACCCTCTTGTAGATCTCCTATGATCCAAATCTCCAGCCCAGTCTGCTTCCACAAAGCCATGTATATCCACCACTCTGTCTAATCCTGGTCTTCCTTTGTAGCACAATTCATAGCCAGCAATGCCACGCAAATACTTGAAAACCGTTTTTACTGATGTCCAATGATCCTTCTCTGGTTTTGACATATACCTGCTCAAAACTCCCACTGCATGTGCAGTCTCCGGTCTAGTACATGCCATTGCATACATCAAAATTCCAACTGCACTAGCATATGGAACATGAGAAATGTCCTCCTCTTCTTCATGTTTCTTGGGACACTGATCCGTGGATAACTTTACACCAACAGGAATAGGAACCTTGACTGGTTTACATTCCTGCATATTAAACCTCTGCAATATTGTCTTGACATATTTTCTCTGATTTAACTAGAGTTTCCTCCTTTTCCGATCTCTTTTAATTTCAATGCCCAAAATGAAATTTGAAGCACCGAGATCTTGCATGTCAAATTTAGAGGGCAACTGAGTTTTCACATGCTGGTTAATCTCCTTGTTGTTTCCTATCAGCAACATGTCATCCACATATAAGACCAAATAAATAAAATGATCACCAATTAACTTAAAATACACAGTGATCTTCTTTGCTTCTTGTGAAGCCAAGTCCCATCATATAAGTATCAAATTTTTGATACCACATTCTTGGTGATTGTTTTAAACCATACAGGGACTTTTTCAGCTTGCATACCAGCTCCTTCTTTCCCTTCACAGCATAACCTTCTGGTTGCTTCATATAGATTTATTATTCTAGATACCCATGTAGGAATGGTGTCTTCACATCCATTTGTTCTAATTCAAAATCAAATGCAGCAACAATAGATAACATAAATCTGATGGAGGTTAACTTGGCAACAGGAGAGAAATTCTCACCAAAATCAATTCCCTCAACCTGGGAATAACCCTTTGCTACTAACCGAGCTTTGTATTTCTCCACTTTTCCTTCTCCATTCAACTTCTTTTTAAATACCCATTTGTTGCCAATGGTCTTTCTTCCAGTTGGCAACTCCACTAGATCCCAAGCCTTATTATTATCCAAAGATGCCATTTCTTTGTCCATGGCCCTTTTCTAGAGATTTCCATCCTCTGAATCCACTGCCTCCCTGACAGTTCTAGGATCATCATTAGTAATAGACAAAGAACAATTTGAATGGAAATCAGATGGACTATACCTTTTCGGTAGCCTTCTTTCTCGATCCGATCTCCTCAATACTGGAGTATGAGGATCTTCTTCTTCTGATTCATGTTATTCTGTAGAGTCTGATTCATCATCCTTTAAATCAAACTCTATCTTCTCTGGTTCTTCCTTGCTTGGTAGGGCTTCCTTTTTAACAACATCCTTAATTTCTCTAAATACCACATCTCGGCTATAGACTATCTTCTTAGTTTCTGGGTTCCAAAGATTAAAACCTTTGAGACCATCTTTATATCCAATAAAGATACACTTTTCATCTTTCTTATTGAGCTTACTCTTGTTTTCCTTTGGAACATGAACATATGCATCGCAGCCAAATACCTTCAGATGTGTGAGAGAAGGTTCCTTACCAGTCCATAGGTCTTGTGGATTCTTGTCATCCAACGTTGATGAGGGTGACCTGTTGAGCAGGTAACATGTAGTACCCACTGCCTCTGCCCAGAATTCTTTCCCTAACCTGACACCACTGAGCATGCACCTTGCTTTTTCCATCAGTGTCATGTTCATCCTTTTTTCAACTCCATTCTATTGAGGTGTATATGGAGTAGTATTTTTCCTTTCTATACCGCACTTCTTACATAATTATTCAAATTCATTTCCACAGAACTCTCTACCATTATCTGTCCTCAACGCCTTAAATTTGTTTCTCTGTTTAATTCTTAACAAGAGCCTTAAAATCTTTAAAACTGTCAAAGACTTCAGATTTCTTCCTGAGGAAATATATCCAAGTCTTCCTCAAGAAGTCATCTATAAATGAGACATAGTACACACATTTTCCCAAAGATGGGACCGACACAGGTCCAAAAACATCACTATGAACTAGCTGTAAAATTCCTTCTGCCCTCATTGCACCAGAGGGGAATCTTACCCGATTTTGCTTCCCATATAGACAATGTTCACAGAAATCAAAATCTAGAGAGCAGTTAGACATACCTTCAACCATACCTTTACCGTGTAGAAGTCGAAGACCCTTCTCTCCGATATGCCCCGGTCTTTGATGCCACATCATAACCTTTTTTCCAGAGACTGTAGGATTTCATTCTTCTTCAAATCCAATATCAGGAACAATGGAACTATTACACCCATCACTAATAGTTCTTATTTGCATCTTATACAAAGTTCCAAACCGAACTCCCCTCAACAACACTATTTCTCCTTGAACCATCCTGTAGGTTTCCTTTTTAAATATTGTTTTTACTTCTGCATCATCCATTTTTCTTACAAAAATCAAATTTCTTGCCAAACCTGTGATGTGTAGAACACCAGGTAGTTTTCTAATCCTTCCATCTATGAGCCTCAACTTGAACCTTCCTCCTCCCATGATTATAGTTGTTGAATCATTACCTAAGAAAACATTAACTCCATCATACCTTTCTTATTCGCAGAACCACTCCCTTTGGGGAGTCATATGAAAGGATGCATCGAAGTCAACCAACCATGCCTCATGATCTGCATGTGTGCTTGAAAAGGCGAAGTAGACATCCCCTCCTTCTTCCTTGGAGGTATTTTCTTCTATATAAGAAGATTCATCAAATCCCTTCATTTTCTCAACTTTGGATCTACACTACTTCTTATAATGCCCTTCTTTTCCACATCTCTAACATACCCTTACAAACTTTCCAAAAGATTTAGATCTACCCTTAGACTTAGATCTCCCACTTGAGAAATTAGATCTATTTCTTTCCTCGTAACGTCCTCTTGCAAATAATGCATCTGAGCTATGTCCTTCCATATTCTTCCATCTCATCTCCTCCAACAAAAAGGATGAGACCACTTATTCAAACTTCAAGGAAGTTGTATTACTACCTATGGCCACAACCAGACTATCCCTCGAGTCTGGTAAAGAACAAAACAAGATGATACATTTATCTTCATCTAGAATTTTAATCTCAACATATACTAACTGACTTACCATAGTATTGAATGTGTTCAAATGCTCTTCCACCGAGTCTCCATCTCTCATCCTCAGGTTATACAACTTCTTTCTTAGAAATAGTTTATTTACCAGGGACATAGACTGATACAACTTCCCCAACGTTTCCCATAAATCCTTGGTTGTAGCTTCCTATGACACATTCAGTAATACTAAATCAGAGAGACACGGTCGGATTGTGCTCTTTGCCTTCTGATCCAACTTTTTCCAATCATATGCAAAATTTCATGTAGGTGCGGTACCTGGATCTACTCCAATCCACTGATCTTTGTCCACCAACAAATCTTCCATCTTGAGATTCCACAGCTCAAAATGTTTCCCATTAAACTTCTCGATCTCCATCTTTGAATTTCTTGCCATTTCTTTTCACCTGAAAAAGCAATACTACAGATCTCCCACTATAACAAGGCTTATCACAATCCTGAGCCAAACCCTTGACCACAAAGGCATCCCCGTGAAGCTAATAAATCTATGATACCAAATGTAGATTTTAACCTTGTACAATATCTACCGCAAACAGATATTCAGTAAAGGACCATAAAATATACAATGGCAAATACAAACATTGCACAGATATTTTTCCCCTGGAAACCCAAACCGGGAAAACCAACATATTCTATATTATTCATCATGTTACAATGTTTATAATAAAAAAATACATATAGGATCCAACGACATCCAAAACCCTAACCCAATGACCTGGATTAGTCCAAAACCCTAATTCCTTAACCGAAAAGAGAAAACCATCGGCAAAGAAACCTTGTGCCGAAAAACCACCTAAATATAATGCGGTCCCAAGGAAGAAAAATGCGGTCCCGATGCAAAAAAAAAAAATCGGTTGCATTGCCCCTGAACCCCTGCACCACCCTACTCTTGCAAAGAATATAACACATACCCGACAATCTTGTCGGTGATCCTTCAAATCAGTGTCAGACACATTTACAGTTCTAGTGATCCTCTTCTCTTTTGGCTCAAGTTTAGGAGACTCGTGATCTAGAGACATTTATAGAAGCTTTGGGTCATCTAGATTGGGATACAACAATGAATGAAGAGTATTGTTCTTTCATGGCCAACGATACTTGGGATCTTGTACCTCTTCCAAAAGGAAGAAAACTTGTGATATGTAAATGGGTCTACAGAACTAAGTATGCATCCGATGGAAGTGTTGAAAGACACAAAGCTCAGTTAGTTGCCAAAGGATTTTCCCAAGTTGAATGAATTAATTATAATGAAACATTTTCCCCTGTAGCCAAAATGAATTCCATCTGCCTTGTTCTTTCCCTTACCGTCGCAGATAAATGGGAGGTCCATCAGATGGATGTTTGCAAGAAGAAATCTACATGGAACAACCTCCTGGATATGTCCAAAATGACTCTAGCCTTGTTTTTCACGTTAATAAATCTCTTTATGGTCTTAAGCAAGCTCCCTGATCTTGGTATGCCAAAATGGACAACTTTCTTATTGACACAGGATTATCTAGATGCCATTATGATCCTAATGTCTATACCAAGAAAGTAGGAAGCCATATCATAATCCTTTTCCTTTATGTTGATGACCTTATCCGTATTGGTAGTGAATAAAAAAATTTAAACCATGTGAAAACAAGCCTTAAGAAGAAATTTGAAATGACAAACTTAGGTTTTTTGCACTATTTTTTTGGCCTCCAAGTTTTGCAAACCAATGAAGGAATTTTACTTTCCCAGTCTAAGTATGCTTGTGACCTTCTTCGTCGCTTTCACATGAATGATTGTAAACCAGCAGCTTCTCCCTTCCAGTGTGGAGTCAAACTTATTGCCACTTGTACTTCTCCTGAAGTTGATTCCACCATGTACCATCAATTAGTTGGTAGCCTATTATACTTGACTCATACCAATCCTAATATTTCCTTTGTTGTTGGTCTTGTTTCCCGACATATGCAAACACCCCATGAAATCCATTGGAAAGTAGCTACAAGGATACTTCTCTATATCTGTGGTATAGTTCAGTTTGGGATACATTACAGTTCAAAGGGGACTCCTTTATTGGTTGGTTTCACTGATTCATATTGGGTTGTCAACCCTGATGATCGGAAGTCTACTACAGGTTATGTTTTCAGCCTTGGTTCAGGACCTGTCACTTGGGCCTATAAGAAACAATAGGTTATTTCACTTTCTTTAGCAGAAGAAAAGTACCGAGCAGTGGTAAATGAAATTCATGAAGCCTCGTGGTGTGATAGATCCTTTCAGAGTTTGGAATCCAACAGAAGCATCCAAACAACCTTTGGTGCGACAATAAGAGTTCCATCAATATTTCCAAAGACCAAGTTCAACATCAAACTACACATGCACTTCATCAGAAACTTCATTCATCATCAAGTTATTGAAGTGCTCTTTTTCCCTACAAAAGATCAAGTTGTATACATTTTCACAAAGTCTCTTACAGAAGCAAAGTTTTCCAAACTTCGATCTATGTTAGGAGTTCAGGAAGTTGTCATTAAGGGGGGATAGGCTCTAATTCCTCCTTCCTTCTCCTATTGTGTCACTATTGTAAATCCTTCAATCCTATCCCAAGTTGTTCTTAAGGGGGAATGTTAGCATATTTATACACTTAGGAGTTAGTTAATATCTACTTGGTATAATGTGTCGTTAGGTAAAATTTTGTTTCTTAGTGTGTTTCTTTAGTATGCATTTGTAGTTAGGAAATCCGACGGTCACGATATGTTCCCAACATAGAGTGATCTAATGATTCATATTATTCTCGACCTTAATGACCATTGATATGTGGCTTAACACCCGATTGGTCCATGATCTCTATTTAAAGAGCATGGAGGGTCATTTACAGATGATCGATTGTGAGAAACTCTCTTGTAAAATCTCTTTGTAATCTTTTTCTTTTGCATTAATAAACTGCTCCAAGTGGTTGCGTTGGTTGGGGCCGTGATTGTTTCCCCATAGGTTTTTACCACATCAAAACATCGGTGTGTTGATATTTGATATGGTTGTGTGAGTGGTTATTAAATGTGTTCATCCTATGTTAGAATACATGTGTTTTCGAACAGGGCTTCCATTACATTTGATTCATTGTCAAAGTTATCACTTGATTCAATCTCTCTGTTCTTTATCTTATTTGAGGATTTGAAGACTGCTTCTTTCTCTAATGGATTTCCTTTCTCTATCCTCATTTCATATGAAATGAGTATCCCATGCAATTCATCCATTGTTAATAAATCAATATCCTTGATTTCTTCAATGGAGGAAAATTTCACATCAAATCTTAAGGGGAGTGACCTTAACATGTTTTGTACAATCATAGGTTCTTCCAACTTTTCACCAAGTCCTTGGATGGTGTTGAGAATTTCATCCACATGGAGAAGATAGGCTGCAACTTTCTCTTCATCTTTCATATTCATTCTCTTGAACTGTATTCTATGATTTTGGAGCTTTTCCTTCTTAAAATTCTCATCACCTTCATAGATATTTTGAATATTGTCTGAAATTTCTTTCACCAATCTACAATGCATCACCTTGAAAAAGTTGGATTCTGATAGACCACACAAGAAGGAATTCATTTCTTTTGCATTATGTTCACTAGGATTCTTCTTGTCCCCACCTTTTGGTGGAGTTGTTGGGGTTGTATAACCAGTAATGATTGATTTCCAAATATCATATTCAAGGGCCATTAGATATGCTTGCATCTATATGCTCCATAATGCAGATTTTGCTTCCTCAAAAAATTGAGCTCTATTTGTAGAGAAACCTTCCTAAAAACCCATGTGTGTTGTAAATATCTACCTTCCAATGGTTAGAATATTTCCAAATGAACCTTCTCTGATACCAATTGTTGAGCACACACGTATACTAAGAAGGGGGGTCAATCAATAGAAGACAATTTTTTTCTTTTTCAAACATTCATCATCCATAAGAAAACAATCACATATGATATCTATTAACCTGGAACACAAGATTCACAGGGAAACCCTTTCGGGAGAAAACCAAAAAACTTCTCTTTATAATTCTTTTTAGAGACCAGCTTACTATTACAAATATTTGTAGGCAACAACCTACTCAAGACACCAATACCCTCTAGTACAAATATTGGTAGGCACCAATAACTCTTCCAAATATTCATAGACACTGATCTACTGGAGACACCAATCCCCACTGCTAAGCACCAAGTTATCAATAGACACCAATTTCATTGTTTGAGTAACACCACCCTATTCCTAGAGATATTCATAAACACCAATATATTGGAGACAACAATCCCCACTGCTAAGTCTCAAATTAGCAAGAAACACTGATCTCTTTATCTGAGCTGCACCAAACTTCACCAAGTATGCTTGCTACTTATTCCTCGACTAGGCATGTTTGTTTCTTCTACCTTCACCCTATATACTCACTACTTCTACCTTCACAGGGTCTTCTCACTACTTCTGCAACTATGTAGTCTGACCAAAAATTGAATTTCCAAATGGTAACTTTCTCAAAGCTTGTTCTGTTGGGCCTCTTCCTAAGAATGAACTTGTATAGCATTACACATATCCAATTTTGCAAATCTGATTATGAAATTTTTTCTTGAGGTACTTTTACAAGTATCCTCTATTGTCTGAAATTTTCACAATCTGAAGAGTCCCAAAAATGAATTTATAGTGAAAATTCCAAGCTAAATTGATTGAAATTGATTTTAGGAGAATTTCATAACTATAAATTCCATAGGGAATATCTTCAAAATTATAGAGAAATATCCTATGAAATTTGTACCCCATCTACACCAAGATCTATCCTCTGTCTCTGCAAAATTTCAAGGTACGAAACACCCCAGAAAATAAGTTATAGTAAAAGTGCCAAGTTGACTTGCTTGAAACTGATTCAGAAGAATTCAGAAACCCTAAGATCAACATGGAATATTTGTGAATGTGTAATGCACCGACATCTAAAATTTGTACTACATGTACTCCAAGTTCTCTCCTCTTTCTCTGCAAAGTTTCAAGGCCTGAAACATCCCATAAAATAAGTTACATAAAAATTTCCAAGATGACGTATTTGAAACTGATTTTTGGAGCATTCGGGAACCCTAAATTCCACAGGGCATATCTTGGAACGGATAATGAACCAACAAATGAAATTTGTACCACATGTATATAAATATATCTCCTATATATGTTTAAGATTTCATGATATGAAACATCCCATAAAATAATTTATAGTGAAAGTGCTAACATGACATGTTTGAAACTGATTTGAGGAGCATTCATGAACCCGCAACTCCACAGGGAATATCTTTGAATGTATAGGGGACGAACATATGAAATTTGTACCACATATAAATAAATATCTCTCCTTTATTTTTGTAAGCTTTCAAGGTCTAAAACATCCCAAAAAATAATTTATAGCAAAAGAGCCAGGATGGCATGTTTGAAATTGATTTCAAGATCATTCAAGAACCCTAACCTCCACATGGAATATCTATGAAAACGTATCAAAACAACATATAAAATTTGTAAAAAATTTACACCAAGATCTCTCCTCTTTCTCTTATAAATTGCAATGTCTGAAATTCCCTAGAAAAAAAATTATCACGAAAATCTCAAGATAACCTAAAACAAATTTTGTAATTCAATCTTTGCTAATCGATTTTTTACAAACTATCTTTCTCTCAATGCTTTCTCTTTATATAATTTTTAAAATCCCTTGATGAAGGGACATGTAGATTCATTAAATAATTAAGTCACAATAACATGGGAAAATACCCCAAGTACCATGGACAAATACCTGAAACGCATGGGTTTGAAACCACCATTTCACTTTTTACTTTTTCACATGCACCCCTTTTTAATGTACCTGTAAACCTATATATATATATATATATATATATATATATATATATATATATTGGAAATTATGTGTCTATTATAATGTCGTAATAT
>ML796688.1:31670-42378 GCA_009831015.1 Picea engelmannii | reverse complement strand
TGTGTGTATTATAATGTTGTAATATGACATTAATGACATCATTAATCCTTTGACATCAATGACAATAATTTAAACACATGATCCCAAGGTGATTGTGCAACACTTGGTGATAATATTGAGGTTCCCTTGGGAGACTTTACTCCACTAGTCTAATTGAAGTACAACTAAGTAATGACTAAAGAGGATGTGGCACCCACATCTAGAGAAGAATATTATCATCCAGGGGAAAATATCCCAAACTATAGGAACCCTCAATATAAACTAATAAACTTAGGAAAAATAAATACTAGTTGGGTGTGTAATATCTCCAATAATGAATATATCCTAAGACATGAATGAGGTGTATTTAGGAATTAATAATTGGAGAAACATTTGTAACGCTACTACCATCTACACCAAAGGGAATAAACACATAATAGACAATTGTCATAGAGTAATAAGAAGATATGACCCATTGTATTAATTTACTTCTAATGAAGTTACCTTTTCTTCTTGAATGGGAGTGGAGGAATAACTTCTATAAAGTGAAGCTTTGTCCTAGGATTTGAGTTTAAAACTCCACAAGTGTTTTAGTAGAGGGGTATAGGAGACCCATTGAGGTCAAATTATTTTGGAATCATCATAAATGGAGTTGATGGATACCACACAACTATTGTTCCTATTTTATAGTGCTCTATGGAAAATGATGTAGTTGTTTGAGTGATGTCTGGTCAAGAGGGGTGGCCTATTCATGGAAAAATGGAGACCAAATTCCTCCCTCATAAACAGATACAAATGTCACTAGTCATGTACCATGAAAATATTGAGAGAGAGTTTTGACACTTATTGAATAGTGTGAAGGCCACTAAGGACCTATGTTAAGGCCCTAATACTCATTAATTATGCATTTATTAGTTAGTATTAGGTCGTCTTAGTGAAGGTTTAAATTATGGTCACTTTATCTCCTATTTGTAATAATGAACAATCATTTGTATAAGAATCTCATTTTGTTTTCTAAATTGAATATATTGTAAAAGGAGGTATCCCTGTCAAAGAGGATTGCATTCATTAAATTTTTATCATCCTGAAGGAACTTGGTTCATAAAATTTGGTTTCAAAGCATCGATCCCCTGGTTTTTCTTCTTCAAGCAAGTCATCTTGGAATTTTCTCTATAAAAAAAATTATGGGATGCTTCAGACAACAAAATTTGGAGGTTACTCAAGAGACATATCACAGTATATCTGGTAAACATGTATGGTTATATTTTCATTATACTTTCATATATATATCCTATGTCATATAGGTCTTGTGACTCATCCTAAAATCAATTTTAAACGAGTCATCTTCAAATTGTGACTATAACTCTTTTTCTAGCAATTTTTAGATAGTGAAATTTTGTGGGCACTCAGGATAAGTGTCATAGTATATGTGGTAAAAATTTCAGGTTTTGGTTCTCTATACTTTTAGATATATAGTCCATTGAATACAAGGTTTGTGACTAATACTAAAATCAATTATCTAAAACCAATAAGGTTTCAAAATCTGAAATTTTGAGAATGTTGAGTTGAAATTGTGAAGTACATGTGAAAACGTTTTGAGATTTTGAATCACTATATTTTATGATATATTTCTTGTGGAAGTTGGGGTTTTTGCACATGTTATTTTTTGGTTATTTTGAGATTTTTTTTTTGGTTAGCAAGCTCATTAAAAAAAAAATAGAGATGTGTTCTATTGTCTTTAAATAACATAGGATCTATCACTCAGTGGGTAAAACTATGATTGAGGAATAAGACATGTAGAAAATACACATGGTTGGAAAAATGTTGTTTCACCTAGTTAGAAACCCTTGTCACTCATGTTGGTACTCCTTCCAGTAGTAGCACATCAGATAGTACCTATAGACACAATATTTCTTCCATGTCATTTTGGGTATATAGGAGTTTCCTAGATGTACTTGAAACTGGGCTTAAAATATTTGACCATCTTGTTGTTATATTACACCAACAATGAAACTTTGGGAGACCACTCTCTAGTACCGGGGTATTCGAGTAGTACTTATAAGGGCACGGTTGAGCCTCCTTAGTTAGTTCCCTGAGATATTGGGATGAATACTATAGTTGGACCCTACACATATATCGACGAGCTATAACACCTAACACTCCCTTTTCCTTTGGACCCAATAATTTTTTCCCATCGCTTAAAAGAAAGATCCAAAATTTACTTCACTAATTAAAGCTCTAGAAATATCCTCTATGACTCGTGAAGAAAATGAAGACATACAAAATCAACTGTCCAAATTAGACAGTCAAATCAATGAATTGAAGGATATTTATGTGAAACAAGTTGATTTGATTAATACTAAATTAAATGGAAAGGAAGTTGGATGAAAAAAAGAAACATATGAATTGGTTGGAATAGAAAATGGATAGAAAATTAGAATAGTTGGAACATAAAATGGATGGAGATTTGGAACAAATGGAACATAATATTATAGAATCCTTAAATGGGAGGTTCCCTAAAATTGATAAGGTGTATGAAGAGACTCATAAAAATAAAGGTAATATTTAGGTTGAACAACTTTCCAATAATAAGAATTTTCTGAGAGGATTTAACTCCAATAGTGGAGTTACTTATGGATGGTCTCCAAAAGGAGTGAAATTTTCCTGGTTTGAATTAAGGAAGTTTGATGAAACATAGGTATTTACTTGGTTGAACCAAATAGAGAAATATTTTGAACTAAATAATATTATGGATGATAAGAAAAGGACTCACATAGCAACTTTGAACTTTGAGATAAAACCATATCAATGGTATTAATGGGTAGTTAGAAGGAATCCTCATTATTATCATTATACTTGGGTTCTATTTACAAGAGACTTAGAAGCATAATATGGGAAAGTTTGGAAACATGACTAATTTAGTCAATTGACAATAATCAAGCACTTAGGTGGTATTGAAGATTCTAATTTAGAATTTCAAGCATTAGCCATAAGGGTGGATAACATAAGTGATGAAAATTTGTTGGAATCTTATATGGGTGGATTAAAAGAAGACATTAGACATGATATTATCCTAAAACATCCTGAAAATAATATGAAATATATGAAATTTGTTCGTCATTAAATACAACAATAAGGCTACACACAAGTATATCATTGAAGCATATGCAGGAAGTATAGATTATTTTGGGATTCATAAGACAACCATACCTCAACCTACTTGAATATCACAGAATAAAATGGAGGAAAGAAGAGAAAAAGGATTGTGATTTGGTTGTAACAACAAATGGTAAAAAATGCATAAATGTAAAGAAAAAAAATTGTTCACCTTAGAAAATAATGATGAGGAGGAAGTGAAGGCATGTACAAAAATAAATCAGGAAGAAATTGTCAACTTAAAAGAACAGAAAATGGAGGTAGAAATTGTGCACAACATTGACTCAGATAGGTGTGAAATATTTGCTCACGCATTCATAGGTTTGTCAGTAGCTCAAACCTTGCATATTTTAGGTTACATTAATAATCAAAAGGTTACATTTATAATTGATTTAGGTAGTACCCATAACTTCATTGGTAAAATATTAGCAGAGCACCTCAATTGTTTTTTATATCCAATGACAAGCTTTGAATTTTTGGTTGCTAATGGAGGGAGTATATATTGTTTGGGAAAATTCCACAAAATTAAATTAAGTATGGGAGAATATAATTTTGAAACCCCAATGTATGTAATTCCAATTGGAGGTGTAGATTTTTTTCTAGGGATTCAATTTTCAAGAACATTAGGTAAAATTTCTACAAACTATAACTAATTATTTATGATATTTGAATTGGAAGGAATGGAAAATATCATCATTTCTCATAGAATGGAAAATATGATATAAAAGGGTAGAAAGGGAATTTTGGTTAAACTTTATTCTATGTAAGTTAAGCATGAAGATGAAAATATTCCAAAGGAATTAATATGCAGCTTCATAAAGCACTATAGGGTCTTACAAGAAATTCCTAAAGGTATACCTCCATATAGAGATGATGAACACCAAATCAAACTAATACAAGGAAATACTCCTAATAATATTCCCTATAGATATCCTCATCAACAAAAGGTCAAGATTGATAAAATAGTACAAGACATGCTCGATTTGGGTATTGTTCAACCAAGTAGGAATTCATTTTAATCTCTAGTAGTGATGGTGAGATGAAAAGATAATTCTTGGAGGTTGTGTCCTACTTATAAAGATCTAAACAAAATCACCATAAAGGATAAATTTCCTATTCCAAATATTAATGAGCTATTATATGAGCTTCATGGAGTGGATTATTTTACAAAGATAGATCTTAAATCAGGATAGTCGATTAAGAAAATATGACATTCCAGAAACAACTTTTAGAACTCACTATGGGAACTATGAGTTCTTGGTCATGCCTTTTGGGCTCACTAATGTTCCTTCAACTTTTCAAAGACTTATGAACAAAAATTTTCAACCCCATCTAAGAAATTTTGTGTTTTTTTCTTTGATGATATACTTGTCTATAGAAAATCATGCGATAACCACATTAAACATATGGATCAAGTCTTGCAAATTCTTGAGAAAAATCAATTGTATGTAAAAAGATCTGACAAATTTTATTTTGGGAAACAATAAGTAGTATATTTGTGTCATATTACTTTAAAGGAAGGGATTCAGGTGGACCCTCAAAATATCTAATCTATAACAAAATGTCCTACTCCTAAGAACATCAAAAGTCTTAGAGTATTTTTGGGTCTTACATGATATTCTTTGAATGTTTTGAAGAATTATGCATGCATTGCAATCCCACTCACATCTCTCTCGGAGAAAAATTCATTTGTATGAAATAAAGAGGCTACCTTGTAATTCTCAGTCTTAAAATATGCCATGTATTCTACACCAATATTGGAAACACCCTATTTCAGAAAAACATTCATAGTTTAATTTGATGCATACAAGCAAGGAATTGGAGTAGTATTGACACAAGAAAGGAGACCATCGAATTTTAAAACTAAACAATTACAGGGAAACTACTTGGTGAAATCTACATGTGAAAAAAAATGGTAGCAATTTTACATGTAATAAAAAAATGGTAACAATATCTCATTGGGAGGGATTTTAACGTCAAGATAGACCATGATAGCCTAAAGTAATTTTTGGAGATAATATTTTCCTTAGAAGAACAACAAAAATGGGTAGAAAAAATGTAGGGGTTTGAGTTTGAAATAATATATAAAAAGGGGAAGGACAATGTGGTCACAAATGCCCTTTCCATAATAGAAGAAGCCTCAAGATTATATTCCATTACATCTTACATTCATGTGTGGTTAGAAGAATATCATCGACCATGAATGGAAAATGATAATACTATTAAACAATAAATACAATGTATTATGGAAGGGATAAACTCTATAGAACACTGGGAATGGAAGAGAGATATTCTCTGGTACATGGATATAGTATTTTTATTCCATCAATAAAATTTGAAGAAACAAATATTAAGGGATTCGCATGACTCTTTGATGTCATGACATTCAAGGTTCCTTAAAACATATCAAAGGATCAAAAAAGATTTTTTAGGGGAAGGTATAAAGAAAGACATTCAAAAATTTGTAAGAGAATGTCAAGTTTTCCAAAGAGAACAAGGAGAAACAATAAAAAATCTAGGTTCACTTTATTCTTTACACATACCTAATAAAATATGGGAAGATATATCAATGGATTTCATCACAGGTTTACCAAAATCAGAAGGTAAGGATGTCATTTTTGTGGTCGTGGATAGACTCACAAAATATGCACATTTTTATGGAATTCAAAGTACATGTATAGAAATTAAAGTGGCATAAGTTTTCATGAAGGAAATTCATAGACTTCATGGAATTGCTAAGTAATAGTAAGTGACATAAATACAAAATTCACAGTAAATGTTTTGAAAGAATTATGGAAGATCAATGGAACAACACTAGCTATGAGCTCAATATTCATCCACAAAAATATGGTCAAATGGAAATATTAATTTTATTTACGTTACTATTATTCAAACAAGATATTTCAATGGGTGAAGTGGCGTCCTATAGTAGAATGGTGGTATAATACCACATATCACAGACCTACTAGAATGTCCCCATTTGAATCCCTTTTTGCATATCCAACTCCTAGAATATCACATTTTTTGTAGGACCATTCCAAAGTGGAGGAAATAGAGTAACATATGGAAAAGACTAAAGAAACATTGAAAATTATTAAGCAAACCCTTCAAATGGCACAAAAGAGGATGAAGAAGAAAGAAGATCAACATCAAAGTGAAAGACATTTTGAGGGCGATTGGATATTTTTGAGATTGCAACCTTATAAGCAATCTACTCTCAAACAGAAGAAGAATAAAAAATTAGCTCCAAAAATTTATGTACCTTACAATATTATTCATAATTTTGGACAAGTGGAGTATTATTTATATTTTCCTTCTTCTTGCATTCATAATGTTTTTCATGTATCTTTCCTAAAAAGGTTTCAGGACAAACTATGTCGGTGGAGACAAAAATTCTATAACTAAATGAAGAAGGGAAGTTGATTCTGGAGTTGGAAAAAGTTATAGATAGACATTCTATGTCTCTACGGAATATAACCAATATGGAGTACCTAATAAAATGGAAGAATATGCCTCTAGAAGGAGTTACATGGGAAAATGAGCGCTCATGAAGAAATACCCTCAATTACAAGCTTTGAGGGAAAATCATTTTTAAAAGAGAGGGCATATGTTAATGCCCTAACACTCATTTATTATGATTTTATTATTTATTATCAGGTCTGATTAGTTGAAGTTTATATCATTCTCACCTTATCTCCTATTTATAATAAAGTAAAATCATTTGTATATGCATCTCATCTTGTCTTCTGAATTTGATATATTATAAAAGGAGGTATCCCCCTAAATGAGGATTGTATTCATTGAATTTTTATCATCTTCAAGGAACTTCCTTCATAGCAAAGAGGTAGTATAATTATGTACATATCTCATAGTAGATAGAGAACTAGAAATAAAAATTATCCTCTATCTGAATATCCTCCATATGACATAGTTGGAATACCCTGTCAGCCTACGTAATATAATTCTTTGTCTTAACCTGAAGCCTATGTTAGTCCACTCAAAACTACCCCAAGAGGATCTTAACTACATTAATATAGTGTTAGAATATAGAAGATTGTGCTCGTTTTACCATTGATGATACCCTCATCACCCAACCACTGGCCGAAGCCACCCTCCGAGCACCTTGACCTTGACCGAGAAGAGAATCCTGGTAGCAATCCAATAGCCAAGAGAGGATAATGCACCAAGCAAGAAATAGAAACTAAGTTGAACATATGATCCCACCCAGAAGCTAGCGCACCACTTTCCCAACTCTCCCATAAACTTGCGCACCAAAACTGCAACTGCCTGCGCAGATTTGGCTCTCTCTACAACTGCTAAGATGATGAATAATGAAAACTGGTGCCCTGTATTTTAGTGAACTGGGCAGGCTAACTGGGGCCGAATTCTCCTTCTGGGTATCAATAAATTCATTTTAAATGTATTTGTCCAACCGACAACTTGTCTAGGGTTTCCTTCAATTCTTTGCTTCCTTTCGGAGGATTCTAGTCTCGTCATAAGTCACAATAGAGGTTCATACCTCCCGAAGCTACCATAATATTAACACTCCCTCCTAGCTAGGGAGGTATGCTCTTGAGCACAACAAACCATTCAACTGGTAGCACTACGAGCACCTGTCATTATTATCCAACTGGACAATCTCCTATGACATCTGGTACAATATCAATTAATAGAACACACCTGTGTCTATTCAGGTAGTATGCAACTACTCAAACCGTGAAACATAATCACAAATAGTGGAACAAATCCACCACAGTAGTATATCTACTGTCATATATTATTCATAACAAACATCTGATAGCAACCTGCATAGAAACAATGTTATGATAAAAACTAAATCATCTGGGCCAATCTTTCACTCACGTCTGTGAGATTTGAAAGAATATATGCCCTCAGTATAGAATATCAACAATGGGATATCTACCCCATTCTTCTCAAACAAGGAAGAAGGATTATTTCTGATTTCTGAGCCTGGACCATTTCTTACCCTGGGCCATTCTTCCTACACTAATTAAAGTGCACCCTGGACAGAATGTATAAACCCTAAGAAATGTTTGGACAATTCCTCACCCTGGGCCATTCCTCTGAAACTAAACAAAGTGTAACCTGGAGAGAATGAGTCTTCCCTAAGGAATGATTGTCCCTAATTGTTGAGCCTGGACTATTCCCCACCCTGGGCCATTCCTCCAACACTAAACAAAGTGTAACCTAGAGAGAATGAGTCTGCCCTAAGGAATAACTGTCCAAACCATTCCTCACCCTGGGCCATTCCTCCGACACTAAACAAAGTGTAACCTAGAGAGAATGAGTCTGCCCTAAGTAATGTCTGTCCTGCATCAACCTCCAAAATGGACTAGTCTTCGAAACTGCTCACAACTGTGAACTTCGAAAGAATGACTGCCCGACGAGGCGGACCATTCTACTTGACCACTACTCAGAGTGACTGCCAAGGAGAATGACTGTCCTAGACCACTCCCCACGTTAACCACAATGGGAAGTCGTTGTCTATGATACATCATCAACCAGTCTGCCTCCCATGTTAACTACAATGGGAGATCACTATCTGTCAGAAATCTCAATCCACTTTCCGAACAGGAAAGCATCTATCCAATCTGGACTAATTTCCAATTACAAAAAGAAATAATGTTTTCAGTGCTCCCTCCTAACTGGAGAGTTATTTAAATCACAAAAATAAATGTTCTTCAAGAATATTTTTCCATACCTTCTTCTAGCTTGGAGAATCTTCCCTTTCAGCTAATGGAGTTATTTCCACGATCCCTATCTTCTCTAGAAAATATGCAAACTTGATTCTGGATAGAGGTTTTGTCAGGATATCTGTTGACTACTCATCAGTGGGGATATATATTGGAGAACCACTTTCTCCTTTCTGCTCTTTATCATGGATAATAATTGTACTTTAGTATGGAATACTGCGAAGGCTTCATGTAGATCTGAACAATAGAGTATATCATAGTTGGAGAACTTGGAACATATCCATGTGGCACTTCTTCTTTCATTATGAGATCTGATCTACTGAGTAGTCATATTGATGTTATAGGAAGTCTTCACCATGCTTCTGTTGTACACTGGAGGTTCTCCACCCAGTTGTCTTCTTATTATCTGCATACAAGAGTATCTTTCTGGTATGCCTCAAAGTCTTGAGATTGCTTCTTCATACGCTCTTTATTCAATTTCTCTAGAGAACATTCTTTGCATTTATCTGATGTAGAATTCAAATTCATGGATGTTGTGGATGATATAATGAGTCATGCAATGATATGTCTGGTGTACTGGAACAAGTAATCATCATAGTCTTCTCCCTCCATTTGGGATAACCTCTGGTTCTGGATCTTGCAATGCTTTCATTCATAAGTCATACACTGTTCTTCATCACGACTTTTTCTTCTGCTTGATTGCTTTTATTGAGTTCATATTAGGCTGGTAATCTTCTGATTCTTAATATTATATCTGGTTGTTCTGGTTTCTCTTCTTTCTTGGAATCTTCATGTTCTTCTTTAGTTTTCAGTTCCATGATGTTTCTTATAGATTCCATGCCCTAGAGATTCCACTTCTTCCCTTCATCATAGGATCACGGATCTGGATGGACAACCAGGAATGCTTTAAGGCTTCTCTTCGAAGAGGTATTCTTCTGCGGTTGAGATGAACACGTACTGTCTTTTCATGGATACTACCATGGATATATACGTTTCATCATCTTCAATGGATCATAGGATTATCTCCCTCGTAATCCTTGCTTCATGTAAGAGTGCATATAATCGGCTCCCTTCGTCTGATAGAGTCCATACTTCCATCTACATCCTTATTGTCTTCTGCAATATATAATTGGTTTTCTCTGTCTAACAGAGTCCGCGCTTCCGTCTTAGTTGTCGTCATAAGTCTTTCTCCAATTTCTCTTGATGTCTGACTTCTAAGTCTCTTCAAGATTGATTCTAATTTCAGCTTATCTTGTAATAGCTTTCACATGATATATTTCATTCTTTCATGTGTAATATCTAATGATAACTCTTTTCATCTTGTTTGTTCTTTCATAGGTATAGTTCCTCTTGGAACACATTATCTTTCAAGAGATAGATATACAAGATATGTACAGAGATGATGCAAGTAAGATATGTACAAGAAATAAGAAGAGTGTTGTTTACCTTTTAGTAGAAGAAGTATCTTCCATCCTGCTTAGTCTTCTTTGTAGGTTCCTTTTCTTCGGTAGTTGATGCTTCGTGTTTCTCCTTCCTTTTCTTTAGCTCGGGACACTGATTCATGTGGTGACCGTACTTTTGATAGTTGAACCATTGTATTTCTGAAATATCTTTTCTTTGTTTTGGCTTCCTTCTTGAATCGAACTTTCTTTCGTTCCTGAAGTTCTTGAATCTTGATGTGAAGGCTTGATCATCGCGCTTCTTTTGGGGTTTCTATTTTGCATTGATCCTTGATTCTTCTTGAGCACAACAAGTCCAAAGTTCTTCAAATGTCGAGTACTCCTTCCTTGTGTTCATGCTTGTGGAAAATGCATCCCATGTCTTGGGAAGACCATTGAGTACTATGTTCACCAATTCCT
>ML796688.1:17190-30223 GCA_009831015.1 Picea engelmannii | reverse complement strand
GAGAGAGAGAGAGAGAGAGAGAGAGAGAGAGAGAGAGAGAGCCTACATACAAATATAACACTATAAATGTAATAATTCAATATACAGGGCTTAATAAGGGATTTTATATTTAACAAGGGGATTTATCTAGGGCTTAAAAAATTCCCAATAATTCAATATACAGGGCTTAATAAGGGATTTTATATTTAACAAGGGGATTTATCTAGGGCTTAAAAAATTCCCACTAACTGAGGAAGGCATGAGACCTCTGGAAATAAAAAACCATTAGTCTTCCTTATAGGTCCATTCAAAGAAATTTGTTTTTAGAAGTAGTAAGAGAGGTACAAATAATGGTATCTACGAGCAATCAAATCTTCAAAATTGTAGATATGATGTAAAAGTGAGAATAGTCTAAGGTATCGAGTTGTAATGGGTGGGATGAAAAATGTTCCTAAATAAGGTCTGTGGGGGTTTCCTCTTATTCTTGATCATACGGTGCAACATTAGGGTATGTATAGTATTTGTCTTGGCCTTTTTCAACTCAACCAGACTAGGACCTACATATTTTAAAGAACCGTTGGACAAATGACTTAATCCATGAGATCCAATTTGGATGACATGTATTGGAAATGTTTTTGGAAACACTATTTATAGAAGGGAGTAAGGGACCCATACTCCTTATTAATATAGAGTTGGAGTGTCTTCCTCAACCAAATCTAAGGCCCTAAAAGTTGGATCCCCAAGTATGTATAAGCTATGTAAACTCAACATGTTCACCCTAGAAGGAAAAATAGAAGTCTACAAGTACATTCTTCAAGCCATTGAAGGTGATCAATTTGGTTTTACCCACATTTATGATAAGTTGTCAGATACGGAAAAATCTAGATAAGGAATCCAATTATCTCTACAATCCCATTAGGCTGGAGAAAAAAAGGGCCGCAACTTCTATGAAGATGAGTATGGAGATCAATACCCTATGAATAAGAAAACCATCACTATGTTGTATATCATCATGTAGGAAGGAATCCAACTTGTCAATGGAAAACCTAAATAATCTAGGAGATAGAGGGCATCCCTGCTTTACCTATATTGTATTTTGGATAAAGTTCGAAACCCTCTATCCATTATAAAAGAAACCAGTAACAGACTTGTATGGATGCATGATGATAGTGATGAGGGTCTCTAAAATGACACTATTGTTAAATTGTCTAAAAAGCATATCCCTTAGTATTGAGTCAAATTCTTTATGGAAGTCTATATAGAAATAGAGGACATTTAAATATCTTGTTATATTTCCTCCTAAATAATGGATCGAATAGTGATAATATGGTCAATAATACAATTCTTAGGAAAGAAACATGCATTTCCTCTGGCTTGTACGTGACAACACTCAAGTACCTTTGATAATCATAGGTGAAGGGAGGTATAATATAACATGGAGAAGGTATGGCACACAATAGTTATTAGATAATTATTTACATCAATACTACATCCTAATTCCCATAGCAGTTGAATGATGTAATGTGATTAATTTTGTGAAAAACCTCAGTAAACAACATTGCTAAATAAATAAACATTGTCATCCACGAGACGAAACATATGATGTTTGAATAGTTTTACCTCAAATTTATCCTCATCGATCACTTTAATGGTGTTAATTCCCAGGATTACTTGTAGGATATCACTACATATGATTCTATAATAAAAAGGACGAAGAAAGAAGACAAACTAATTAATGCAAAAAGTGTAGTGCCAAAAAATAAATTTATAAAAGTATGGAATGTGAATTATTGGGGGAGAGTGCGGGACCTAAAAGTGCTACTTGATTGGAGCTGTTAAACATTCCATTAGAATCAAGAGATTTTTCATAAGAAGATCCCCTTTCTTCTTTTGGCCCCGATGGATGTTACTACATTCAACATATCTACATAACTAATGCACTTTGTTCTTCGAATACACTTGAGAGCATGATCAATTTACAAGAGTTGTATTTGATTATATTACAAAAGGAGATGAGACATTCCTCTCAAATATATTATAATGCAGGAGATGGTTTTTATAGAAAAATTCATTCACACAAATTGATGCTCAACTTTGTCAAGATTCTCTTAAAAAAATAATTTTTTTTTGGAAGGGGATCAATTACAACTTTCTCTAGTGATGAAAAACCCGTATGCTTGTGAAATAACTATGAAAAATAGTGGAATTCATTCATATTGAGGCTCTCAATGAAATGCGTATACAAGGTGGAAAATCTAATATTAGAAACATTTTCTCCATTTCTTAATGAATATTAGATATACAATTCGAATTGTAGAAGAATGGGAATTACTTATTATGAATCATAGAGATGCTTTTTTGAGTTCTATACAAAGGATTTATTAAATAGAGCCATATATATATATTTTTTTTGAAAAAAAATGATGATGTCCATAACCACAATAAGCATTTTTTGAAATCCATAAGTCACCCTATTACATGTATAATTTTTACAAGGCTACTAAGTAACTATTATCCCTAGGTCACCCTGTTGTATGTAGTGTTGTTGCAAGGCTACTAAATAACTCTTCTACTGCAACATATGAGGAACAATTGGAAGATGAATTTCTTATTTTAGTTAGAGTAAGGTTACTTACTTTGAACTTATAGACCGATGTATTAGGACTTGTTGACGGTGATCTTGGAATTGTTTAAAAAATCATGTATAATCCTTGAAGTTTACTCCCCAAACCACAATCATGATTTCCTAACTAGGTGGTCATTTCATGGGATGAAATATTCCCTTATATTGTTTTTTTAATCCATATTGAAAGAGGAAAATCAAGAAAACTTAGATTGTAATTAAAAAACCATATATAATATAGGGATCACATTAGATAAATCAGCCATGAATATTTGAAAGATGGAAGAAAGAAACTAAGGAAAGAAAGCTTGGAATGGTCCTCTTTCATGATATGATTGAGATAAAAACAAGGCAACGAAGATATATCTATTTCATTTTTAGTCATCTTATTAGTCCCTTCCTTCTGCATGACTATAGCAATGAGTCCGTCAATGACCGCGTATTAGTTCTATGGTTGACTTAAATTTTTCCTAGATTCACAATGTTCGACTTAGGAAAACCTTAATAGTTTTTTTATTAAAATTAAAATAAATTAAAAATTTTCATTTTTCTGTTTTCCCATTGGCTTTCCACTTCAAAGTGTTATTGCCAAGGTGACGACGAGCATTAATATTTACAATCTGATCTTGATCAAATTTTGGATCTGCTCGTATTGTTTTCAATGCCCTTGCTACGTGTAATTAGTGTATTGATTAAGTCTTTGCCTCGTCGTCCGAGCCCTCTCCCTCGTTCAGAGAGCTTATCCCCTACAAATCCTTCTTAGACTGCAGTCACCTGGCACCTTAGCCTAGATCACGAGCTCACCCACTGCCTTCTTCACCAGTAGTACATATTCTCATATCCATCAAGCCCGCCATCGTGTTCAAGGATGGAATCCTGATAATTTCGGCATTCGTTTCCACTAATTGGCCATGCAAGCATCCGTTTCAAACACGAAAGTATCTGCCATTAGATTAGAGCACCCTTCCTCTGATATTTCATATCACACAACCAGGGGGCTTAGATCTGCAGCGGTATAGGAATTTTTAGCATATACTGGGAGGATTTGATCAAGCCGTGGAAGAGGCAGGTGTAGGCGTTCTTAATAGCGACATAAATCAATCATGACGATGGTTGCAGTGAGCTTGGTCAGCGGGCTGCTGGCTATGATGAATGAACACCATCCCATTCTCAAACTCCATAATTTATGGCCTGAGATTTCTACCAGTGTCCCTACAAGTAGAGCAGAGATAGTATTACAATTATAATGGTGCTCAGAGTGGTGAAGTCCCTGGTTGGGTTTCACCTGGTGCTGAATTTATGCATGTTTGTGACTGTGGTTGGTATTGTCGGATGGGCGCTCAACATCGCCCTTGACCACACTTACTCTACTGGTACTTATTACTTGTATGCATAATATGTTTTTGTGCTTTTATACCATGGAGTGTTTTGCTGATTGATTCTATGACTAACTTGCAGGTTGGAAAAGCTCTTCATGTGGGATTTTCTCTAGTGTATTTTCCAATGGGGAATGAAGCGACAGGATTCAAGGTTATCTTTTCTTTGATAGCTGATGTAGTAGGAACTGCCTCGTGCCTTTCAGGACTCCATCATCTCCGGGTTTGTACTGCCCATAGCTTGTCTTCTAGCATCCTCCATGACAGCTTGGGCCCTCACAGTACTCGCCATGGGGTATATATATAATAAATACAAGTGTCAATACAAATTATGATTTCTAATTCATCTATGAACACTGAAATGTGGACGAGCTAACCATTTTTCATTCAAAAAACTGCAGGTTGGCATGCAAAGAGATCCATATGGGCGGCCAAAACACAAAGTTGGTATGTACTACTCCTATGCTATCACGTTCATACAGCCACTGATTTCCTCATTCCTTTGATTCGGTTATGGTGTTTTGTAGGAACTGCTTCGTGCCTTTCAGGACTCCATCATCTCCGGGTTTGTACTGCCCATAGCTTGTCTTCTAGCATCCTCCATGACAGCTTGGGCCCTCACAGTACTCGCCATGGGGTATATATATAATAACTACAAGTGTCAATACAAATTATGATTTATAATTCATCTATGAACACTGAAATGTGGACGAGCTAACCATTTTTCATTCAAAAAACTGCAGGTTGGCATGCAAAGAGATCCATATGGGCGGCCAAAACACATTTCAGGTTGGCATGCTCCCTTAGTTCTACCCCATCCTATGAATCCTCTCCTTGTTGGAGATTACTTGAAATACATGCCCAAGTTCACCGGGGAAGGGGACGTAACTACGGAGGAGAACTTGGCTGCTTTCTACAGTTACGCAGACAACCTCAACATAGAAAATGAAGATGTCTGGATGAGAGTCTTCGTTCAGAGCCTAGATGGTGAGGTGAGGAAGTGGTTTAGAGGATTGGCTCTAGGATCTATTGCTGGGATTGAAGCTCTAGATAGTGCTTTCCTGAGGCAATGGGGAGATAGGAAGGATTTCATGTATTACATGACAGAGTTCGAGTCTTTGAAGAAGATGGATGGAGAGTCTGCCTCTGACTTCTCCAAAAGATTCAATAAAATGTATAATAAAATCCCTGCCGAAATAAAGCCTTCAGAAGCTTCGGCCAAAATTTATTATGCTAGTGCGTTTGGCCCTGATTTCTGCCTGTTATCGAGAGAAAGGAGAGCCACCTCCTTGGCTCAAATGCAATATGCGGCCATAGAAGTGGAATCTAATGTATTAGCAGCTGACAGACTGAGAAACAAGGTCGATGCAGACATGAGAAAGGGAAGGTCGGAAGCTGACCCATTGGTGCCCCGCCCTCAAGTGGATGAACTGACCAGGATGGTGAAATCTCTGTCTACAGAGATGGAAAGAATGAGGGTGGAAGGGAGGCAAGCATACAAAGCCCCCCAAAACACCGAAAAGGGAGGAGGTTTCAGAAGGCCCAACAATATTGCTTCCCCGGCTATGCAAAGGGAGAGGGGAAGAGACAGAGAAGACCAGAAGATTCAGGCCCCTTTCCAAAACAATTTTGTGGCTGAGGGGGAAGAAGGGGAAACAGATGAGTTGGATCCTGAAATCCATTGCTTCGGGGACACTCCTCATTTTCCTCATCTCACTCAATCAGCATACGAGGATTCTCTCATGGACAGTCAACTAAACGAACTGAGTAAGGGAGACAAGACTAGTGGCGGCCAAGGCAGGTATGATTTGCGGTCCAAGAAAAAGACTATAGCGCCTGACGCTCCTGAGCAGTCCACTAGAACAGAGAAGCCTGCCAATGAAGCAGAAGACAGTCACAGAGGTAAGAAGGCCCAACCCCTTTCTCCCATTAGCCAGAGTCATGCTCTCGAAATAAGAGAAATCCCAAAGCCCTCATCTTCCTTTAATTTCGAGCATGAAATTCAAAAAATCAGAACCCCTGTGCCCCTGACGGAATTGATTAAACATGAAGGGTTCAAGAAATGCTTCTCTGATATTTTACAGTCTGAGGTCTCATGCCTTCCCACAGACTCCATCAATTTGCAAGATGAAAAGCCTGCAGTTATTCTAGGTCCTATGGTGGAAGATAGCAATGACTCATCCCCTCCCTTCTACACTTCCTTGAACATACACGACAAGGTACTGCACAATTGCTTGATGGATTCGGGGGCTTCTCACAACCTCATGCCTAAAACTATTATGGAATAACTAGGGTTAGAAGTCACCCGAGCCTATCATGACCTCTATTCCTTTGACTCCATGAAGATTCAGTGTCTAGGAGTTATCAAAGACCTGGTCGTGACCTTGTTTCAGCTACCCATGAAAAGTGTGGTCATGGATATTGTAGTGGCCGATGTCCCCCCCAAGTTCGGTAGGTTCTTATCAAGATCTTGGATAAAAAGACTGGGGGGAACCTTGCAGATGGACCTCACATACGCTACTATCCCGGTGTTTGGAGGAGAGCATAGAAGACTATACAGGGAAGCCCAATTAGCCTATATAATCAGTGATGAGGCCAACCCTACCAACCATCCCATTTTCGCCTTAGATACTGATTTAGGTTCCAGTGTGCTTCAACTCACCCATGCTCCCGAACCTCCTCTTAAACTCAGACAGTAGCCCACCATTTCCCCTAAATTTCCTCCCTCCATCACCCCCGTCTGGAAAATGTTCTTTGATGGAGCCTCTTCCAGGGAAGGCACTAGAGCTGGGGTGGTTTTTGTGTCACCTGCTCAGGAAACCATGTCTCTGTCTTACAAATTAGAATTTGAAGCTACCAACAATGTGGCAAAGTATGAAGCTCTTGTTCTGGGATTAAGAGCTGCGAGGGAAATGGGAATTCAGGAGGTAGAAGTGTTCAGTGATGCAGAGTTGGTGGTCCAACAGATCATAAACGCTTATCAGGCTAAGCATCCTCGACTCAGAAGCTACAGAAATGAGGTGTGGGACTTAGTTGATAGTTTCTTCTCAGCATTTAACATTTCTTTCATCCCAAGAGAGGAGAACACAATGGCAGATTCCTTGGCTACATCAGCAAGTAATTTCAAAATGCCCTTTCCGCCTAAATTCAGATATGATGTGGAAGTGAAATATAGGCCCTCCATACTTGACAACGTCAAACATTGGAAGGTATTCGAGGATGATCTCGAGATCAAGAAGTTCTTGGAGACTGTCAAAGAATTTTCAGAGATGCACATCGACCAAGACTTTATCTCTGAAGAAAAGCTTGGTGGGGGTAATTTTCTGAATAAGATTGCAAAGCGTAACATTGTGCAGTTGCCCAGCAATCATATTCCAAGAGGACTGGTTCCTTTGGAAAGGCTTTTTGATAGAAATTATGTGTCATTGAAAGGAGAGACCTCGGAGGATGACACTGGTACTACTCAGTGCAACATTGGGACCAAGAGTGAGCCCAAGTTTGTCAAATTGTCAAGAAGTCTAACAAAGGAGCAGAGGTCTGAATACATTGGACTTTTGAGGGAATTTGCCGATGTTTTCACCTGGACCTATGAAGACCTCAAAACCTATGACACCTCTGTCATCGAGCATAAAATCCCATTAAAAGAGGAGGCAAAGCCATTTAGGCAGAAGCTGAGACAGATCAATCCTATGTTGTTGCCTATCATGGAGAGGGAAGTGAAGAAGCTGCTTCAAGCTCAGATCATTGTACCACTGAGATATTCAGAGTGGGTGCCCAACTTGGTGCCAGTAAGGAAAAACAATGGAGAGATCCGACTTTGTGTAGACTTCAGAAACCTGAACAGGAGCTCACGAAAGGATAACTACCCCTTGCCAAAGATGGAACATATACTGTAGAGGGTGACAAGAGCTTCCAGGATGTCCATGATCGATGGTTTCTCTAGCTACAATCAAGTCTCTGTTCTGCCTAAGGACAGGGAAAAGACAACATTCACCACTCCATGGGGCACATTCATGTATGCCAAGATGCCGTTTGGATTAATGAATGCAGGGGCAACATTTCAACGTGCCATGGACATAGATTTTGTTGGGGAAAAGGATAAATTTATGGTCGTTTATCTGGATGACATCACAGTGTTTTCAAAATCTGATAAAGAACACCGTCGTCATCTCAGGAAGGTCTTCCTGAAATGCAGAAATTTTGGCATCTCATTAAACCCCAAGAAATCTGTGTTCGCCTTGCAGGAGGGAAAGTTACTAGGCCACATAGTATCAGTGGAAGGAGTCAGAATTGACCCCAGTAGAGTTGAGGCGATACAAGTCTTATCGATCCCGAGGTCCAAGAAGGAGATCCAATCTTTCCTCGGTAAAATTAATTTTCTGAGGAGGTTTGTGCCTAACTTTGCTGAGGAGGTAAAGCTTATAACAACCATGTTAAAGAAAGGAAATGAAGTAAGGTGGACCCCTCAATCACGACATTCCTTTGAGCAAATCAAGAAGGCCCTAACTGAAGCTCCTGTGCTTATCAGTCCCAACTACTCGAAGGATTTCCTTATTTTCTCTTTTGCCTCCCCTGACATGGTGGCGGTTGTTCTATTACAGACAAACGACATTGGGCTAGAGCAGCCTATTGCTTATTTCATCCGAGCATTGAAGGATGTCGAGGTCAGATATGACACTATGGAGAAGCAGGCCTATGCTCTAGTAAAATCTCTCAAAGCTTTTAGGACATACGTCCTGCAGTAAAAAATCATTGCCTATATCCCCTCGGCTGCTGTCAAAGATATTCTTATTCAGCCTGACATAGACGAGAGAAGGAGTAAATGGATAGCCAAAATCCTAGAATTCGACCTGGAAATAAGGCCTACCAAATTGATCAAAGGTCAAGGTTTAGCCAAGCTGTTGGCTGAAGCAAACTGCCAAGCTCTGGGGATAAGTTTCATAAACGAACGCTCAGGAATTCCACAAAGTCGGTTGTCTGAAATGAACCCTCGAAGAGAGCCCCCATTAGCTCGATGTCCTTGGTATAAGGATGTCATATACTTTCTACAAGAGTTGCGGCCCCCGGATAGCCTGCAAAGGAACAAAGCAAGAGCTCTAAAGCTCAAGGCAGTCAGATATTGCCTGATCGATCAAGTGTTATACTGGAAAGACCCCCTGGGGGTGCTTTTAAAATGCATGAGTCCACAAGAGGCCGAAATGATCATGGCTGAATTTCATAGCAGCCTGTGTGGAGGGCACCATTTCTGGAAAGCCACAGCCCACAAAATTCTCAGGGCTGGATACTACTAGCCTACCGTGTTCACTGACGTCTGCAAAAGGGTTAGAGCCTGCATCAAATGTCAAAAATTTGCAGGAAAGCATCAGCTCAAGTCTCTGCCGTTAAATCCGGTGGTGGTTTCAGGACCTTTCCAGCAATGGGGCCTAGATTTCATTGGAGAAATTCACCCTGCTTCCAGTGGGCAGCACAGGTGGATCCTGACTGCTACAGATTTCTTTACCAAGTGGATTGAAGCTATCCCTACCAGGAGCGCTTCCCACAAGCTAATCATTGGGTTCCTAGAGGACCTCATCACAAGATTCGGTTGCTCGAGTAAAATTGTCACTGACAATGCAGCCGCTTTCAGGTCCGAACCATTGACCAAGTCCTGGGAGCAGTTCAGAATCAAGCTGATTCACTCCACCCCATATTATCCACAGGGCAACGGTTTAGCAGAATCCTCCAACAAAAGCCTGATAAGGATCATCAAAAGGTTGTTGGAAGACAACAAGAAGGCCTGGCATTCCAGATTAAAATTTTCTCTATGGGTCGACCAAGTGACCACAAAGAGATCCATCGGCGTCTCTCCTTTCCAACTAGTATATGGGGCGGAGGCTGTTTTCCCTTCTCATTTAGCCATTCCCGTAGCAAAATTCCTCCAGGACTATCAGGAGGAGCCTGATGACATGATCAAAAGGATTCATCAGCTAGTGGAGGTCCAACAGGCCAGGGAGCAGACAATGGACAGAGTTCAAGACCATCAGCAAAAGATCAAGCAGGTTTTCGATAAGAAGGCCAAGAAGGAGCGGTTCTAGATAGGAGATCTGGTGCTGAAATGGGATGCTCCTAAGCAAGATAAGGGAAAACACAACAAGTTTGAAGCCCTGTGGATCGGGCCTTTCAAAATCTCTGAGACCTTCTCAAATAACACTTATAGGTTGCAGGGTTTGGAAAATGAAGAAGTTTTCAGCAGCCCAGTGAATGGGCATTTTCTGAAGAAATGTTTTGTTTGAGTCTCGGATGGCTCCTTTATTTGTAAATATTGTCCTTTTGTTTCTTTGTTCGTTTTCGTTTTTTATTTTTCGGCTTAATAACGACTCCATAGCCCAAACAGCAAGGCACTGGAACTGCAAAATGAGTCCTTAGAGCATCACAGGGACAACTCTATCCCTTGTGGAGCGTAATGTTAGCAACATTACTTGTCTTCGGCGTAGGGATATCCGGGTTTGCAGGTTGCGCGAGAAGCGCCCAAGCGCAGCACATAGAAGAAATCCATTTCGGGCCCAGGTCAAGCGAGCGAGCGCTCCGATTTCAACGTTCAGGATGTATCCAAAGAATCAGATCAGCGGTGGGAAGAAAATTGCGATTAGCAAAGCTGCGCTAAGATTAGCGCAATGGATAGCGCCCGTGGCATGTTCAGAAGTGGATGATAGCCATTCATCCCAAAGGGCACGTGGCACGAGATCCGGTCATGTCGACTTTTCGGCAGTCATGAGTGCAAAGGATGAAGGTTTTATGTCTTTAAACATCGCAAAACCCCAAACCCCGATAGCGCTGAAAGCGTCGAAAGTGGGGCCCTCGGTATCACGAAGCATTTTCAGCCGTCCACCCAAAGGGGACACCTGGCGGCAAACTGAGCCATCTCGACGTTTCTCCCATCACGACTCCAAGGCACAAAAAGAAGCTCTGTTATGTTCCGATGCATGAGATGCCAGGAGAGTCCCGGACCCGAGCCCATAGCAGCGTTGGGTGAGTTCAAGACCGTCAAATCTCAGAGGGATGCGTGGCACCAGATTGAGTCGTCTCGACGTTTCGCTCATCGTGATTTCAAATTGCAGGAATAGCTCCTTCCCATTCGCGAACGTCGAAAGCGCGTTGGGAATAAGCACATGGTCACAGCCCATGGTCACTTGGAGAGAGGAAGGAGCTACGTAAAGAAGGCCAAAGGCGCCGAGTTCAGTTACAGAGGGGATCATCGCGATCTCCATGCACCATCGAACCTGATCCCAATATTGTTTCTAGCATTGAAGTAAATGAAGGCAAGAGCGGGTGGTTGAAACCTCCTTTCATTCATTAAGTGAGGGGAGTGGAGGGTCTGGCGAGCCGCTTGCTCGCAGAGGTCCTGTGTATCGATTTTCTCAAAGAAACCATGTCAAATTCCTCGACTCAATAGAGAAGTTTGCGCACGCTAGCCCAACACTTAATGGCTCAGCTACCCTCTTTGCAGGATCCATGCATAGTTAAGATGGCATTTAAAGAAAGATATCAGTACGAGTTCGACTGAAGGGACACCAAGCTTTGGGTGATTGGACACGCCTCTGTGAGGTGAATTTTCCTAGGTATATAGACTCAGTTTTTGTATTTTGAAAGGGGGATGGTTGAGCAAAGATCCCGATGGTAAAGTTTGATGAAGCGTTGGTCGCTCTGGTTAATGTAGAATGCATTTGAGATTTCTTACTTTATGGATGTCAGCTTCCCTTCCATTTCTTTGTTTACTGTGTTAGAACAACTCAGAATTGGAGGATCCAGTCGAGTTGCGGTTGTTATAGGATGATGTAGGTTGGATCACTGTAATAGTCACATTGTTTCTAATCGGTTCTTGTGATGTTCTCAGCGCTGAAACGACTTGGAATTGAAGGATTCAGTCGAGTCACCCCTCAGCTCTTTGAAACTCTAGACCAAGAGGATCTTGGCCCCTGAGTTTTTCTTCTTCAAGCTTCCGAAGGCCTGTCACCCGAGGCAATCTTGCTCACCCTTCTCACAAGTCTTCCCTCTGTCACCCTTTAATCCATTCACTAATGGAAGTTGGATCAAGACCTCCCTTGTTGCATACATACCAGGCCCGGTCTCCTGAGTCAAAGTTTTATCTTCTTGATTCTTTACCCATTTGATCACCCCCATTTATTAAATCGTGACATAAAACTGATGGGCGTTGGGCTTTGCTCCTGCAAGCAATCCAGGAGTGACTTCTGATGCTAACAGGCTACAACTGGGATGGAGGCCTCCCTGTGAGGCTTCCAAGAACTTTAGCAGTTCCAGTTGCCTTATCTTATTGGGATATGGAGTCATCTGGCATGTGCAACCGCTCCTATGAAAACCTATAGCCTACTCTTCTTATTCAACAAACCAACAAATGAAAGAATCTACTTGCTCATAGAGAGAGCTTATTCTCCTACTCCTACCCTAAGCAAATATGCAATTTGGTTAAGTAAAGGATGACTTCCATAACAGCCATCCAAGCAACTTTAATACTGAAATAATCTCATCTTTCTCGTTGATCAATAGATGATGTTTGAAATATAACAACAGTGATAAGAACTTATTCAAGAAACCATACTCACCGGGAAACATTTGCGAGTTAAGGAAATCTGAAAATTTCAAGTTCTCTGAAATGTATGATTCCATGAAGGTTGCCACTGGGTCTTTGAAACCGAGCTCATAAACATGTTGATCCAAGGAAAACACCCGCTCAACCATGACAACCTTTTTGTTGGAAGACTGATGAATTCCTGGTTCTCTTGAGAGCAACTTGTGATCATCAAAAATGGCAACCTGCCTCTCTTCAGAATAGTGCTCAGATGATGATAGAGAAGTGTTTAAATGACAAGGATTATGATCATCTAGAAACATTTAGTTGCCTATACAATCAACGATTACCATAGGCTCAGCCTTATTTGCAAATTGATCGTAAAATTCAGACTCATACCTGTCATCAGAATACTTTGCAAATGTTGAAGAATTTAGATTTAAATATGAAATGGACTCACATGCTTGATGTTGTTCCAAAACTGGTTCA
>ML796687.1:202245-221544 GCA_009831015.1 Picea engelmannii | reverse complement strand
TTCCCCCATCCCTCTGTGCAAAAACTAAAAAAAAACTCTCTTTGGTCTATGATATAAATACATATCAACCAATGTGGCCCACATCTCTCAAACAATGTGGACCACATTGGTTGAGAGATGTAGCCCACAAAAACATACAAGATCTAATATACCATGATCTTTCTACCAATGGGGGCAACCACAAGGGAGTGGTGCCTCCTACTAACATGATGGTTGATTGATTGCAGTGTGAATATACGTGTTTCTCAACCTTCCCCCCTCCCTCTATGAATTGTTTCTACAACATGCATACCTCTATAGAAAACAATAATCCCACATTGGTTGAGAGATGTGGCCCACAACAACATATAAGCTATAATATACCATGATCCTTATGTCAATGGGGGCATCCATGAGGAAGTAGTGTCTCCTACTAACATAATGGTTGATTGGTTGTGATGTGAGTATTCTTATTGCTTGGCCTTCCCCATTCCTCTCTACAAAAATTAAAAAAAATATATATATCTCACTCGAAATATTGTATGCCTTGGAAATGTTTCTATGAAAAACACCTCTCTCTATTAATATTAACACTATATCAATATAACTATATTAATACCAACCCTAACCAAAATAACTCTCCTATTGTCTAATGTCTTATGTGGCTTCATTTCTCCTTCATTGCCACTTTATGATCTTGTCATTTTTGTTCACCCCTACATTGCTTACTTTCTAGACTCTTTGGATTTTCAATTTAGGCCTTTTTTGGGTTGGGTGAAGTTTTAGGTCACCTCACCCTTCCTGATTTTGTTGGTGATTGAAATTTTATCCATTTTACAAATTCACGATTTTCTTTGCAAGCTAATCCACAATCAATGTAGAAAGGATGATATAATCTCTCTCCCCATATGTCGTTATTTTCTTAATCTAGTAAATTTATTAAATGATTCTAATTATGAAAAGGGGCCAACAATTTCATTGGCCTCTTTATGATTTCCCTAATTAAGAGTAATTTCTGAAGAATTCTAATCATTATATGTTTTCAACCTTTTCCACTTTGCCATCATCGAAATCTCACCAAAGCAATCTTTGCCAAAATTGCAATTTTGGATTGATGAAATTTTTGTTTTTAATGCATAAATGGATTTAGCACTCTCAAATACCCCTATTGCAACTATATTGTGCAATGTTAACATCTGATATCTGCAATTCCATCACTCCAAAATTATTCTTGCTAGATTTAGGCCAAAAATGTATATTTATTTTCTCATTATTTTGAGTGGCTAAGGGGAAAAAAAAGACAATTCATAACATGTTTAGACTATAATTGATAACTCGATTCATTCCATATTTTTGGTTTGTATTTGAGATTAGTGAAAATATTTCCTCAAATGATATTTTATTGCTTTAGTGCCCTTGTTTATATATTCTATAATCTAATTATAATTAATTCCTCTCATCTTTATTCATAGAGTTAGTGATAACCATGTTTCAATGATTAAAGTTATATAACCTTTTAGGGTAGTTTTTCTCATATTTATATCAAGTCTTCCATCTTATCAAGATGTTATTGGAAGCATTTTCAATTTTTTTAGGTTTAAAAGTAGATCCCTTGTCATCCCTCAGCAAACCTACACGCTTTAATTTCCTTAGACTCATTTCGGATGCCTCTTTTAATTTTAAGTGATCTATTTGTTAGAATAATGTTTGATGTGCTCGTTTAACCATAGACAATTCTACACCATTGTCACCTAACCATAGGCATAAATCCACCCCCGAGCACCTTAACCTTTGACAGAAAGAATGATTCCAGGAAGCCATACCTTAACCAATAGATAACCAAGAGAGTGCACCTTCTCCAAGGGTAGTGCACAAGACAAAGTACCAGAAAGACTCAAAAAGAGAAAATTGTATAATTGCAACTGTTGTTTCTCCTCCTCCAAACTTGCACATTGTTTCTGTTTGACTAAGAGTGTGTGAGTGAGTGAAAAAATGAGCCAAGACATCCTCTATTTACACAAATCTGGCCAGGTGAACAAGTGTCTCTTCAAGCAAGGTCAACCTGTCATTTTCTACATATAATAATTCAATATTACTTATTTTGCTGAGCCGACTTGTCTTCCTGGGTTTTCACACATCTATTTAGGGTTTCTCTTGCTTCTGGAATATTCTATTCTAGTCAAAGGTTACATATGGAATTTAATACCTCCTGCAACTACCATAATATCAACACTCCATCTTAGCTAGAGAGGTATTTAACCATGATGTTCCCTTCTGGTCTCCGTAGCCTTACTCGGTATGCCATGATCCTCTCGTCATGGTTACGCAGACCATGCTACTGGTAGCATCATTACATCATACATGGCTACACCCATGTGGACCTGTCAATATTGTCTAGGGGCCACAACCTGCTAGAGAACACTAGAGATACACCTCGTAGTGTGTGTCACCATCGTCGTCATGGGCTACACCTGCATGATGTGCTCACCCATGTCGTGAGTATCATCATTACTATCAGCATCATCTAGTAGCAATATGGTATCAAAACATATCATCACAATATCCATGAGCCTCATTTAGCTATATTGATGATCCATCTCCACCACCATGTGTCTACCACCTCAGGTCATTCTTGTCCCATGACAAGAATCGTGACCTCATCGGATCCACCTTCACCTCATAGTTGATCCTCTCATAGGATTACTCTATGAATGCATTTAGCTCGATGTTATCAAACACATGTGTCTAGCATATCGGTTTGTTTGTGTCCCGTGACAAGAATTATGACCACATCAAAGCCACAAAGACTTCATGGTGATCCTCTCATAGGATCACTCTGTGAATGCATTCAGCTCGATGTTATCGAAAACGTGGAATTGCACCTCAAGCACCTCAAGTCTTCAGTTTGTCGAAGACTATGTTGGGTCACATATACTTTGGATGTAGATGTTCCCTATCTCCCCTGGTCTGCAGCCCAGTTCCTGTGGAGATAGAGTCAGACCAATGCTTATCGGGGCTACTCACCTACTCGTGAGAGTTTCAAGGCCCGATGCAATTCACACATAGGAGATATAGCAGTAACTCGAATATTCAGTCCATCGAAGATTACATATGGTCCTATTCCCACATGATCAATTCCACCTGATCAATCTTGGAATATCGACACGATGTTGCAATCATCAATACTCCCCCAGGGACACATTTGCATTCTCTCCAAGCTTGTCCCAGATAGAGGCTTAGTGCAAATGTTATCTATCTTCTCATCTGTGGATAAGTGATGGATCCTCATTGCTCCTTCCTGCACCATGTCTCTGATGAAGTCCTGCGCGATTCTTCAAAAATCCACCCTACTTCATATCTTGTGTCACTGGCTATGATATATGACTGAATGTTACAGATATATGCTTCCCTACTTGTCTGGAAATATTGCTCAATCCCAAGCTGAAGTATCACCCTAGGTGCTAGATATGTCTTATGCACTTCCAATCCAAAAATTGTATATCCCAGAAACCATACCTCATCATAGAAGATCAATCATATATATCTGTAGCACAACATAGGTACCTGCATGTTGTGTTGTAACCCAATAATACGGTCATGGCTAAACCATATACTGGCACAGGTTCTCTCTTCAAAGAAAATGCTTATCTCATCTCACAACTTCCTTAGATGTGTCATCATAGGTGTGGCCATGGACTTCTTTTCCATCATTATAAACCTCTTCGGTCTCCTCACTAAAGATCTCATCTGGTGCCAGCCACGCTTCCGATCTGGTCAAGATCCTTCATCTAAAACTCTGAAATCAACTCCCTCTACCTGAGAGAATCCTCGAACCACGCTTCTGTCTATTGCATGCCCCTTTGCAGTTTGCAAAGTGTCATGAAACTATGTTGGCTTCTTCTTGATCATTGACTCCCTTTGAGTCTGACTCCCTCTCAGATTTATATCTTATGACCTGCCTGGAACAAGAAACAAAAACAACAAAATATCCATGGAATATATCCTGCCTGGAGTCTAAGATAGTAACCAAGAACATCTCCTAGAGGAGATCAACTTCATTTCGTAAGCAATAAGAATTTACATAAGAACAAGAATATCTCCTAGTGAGGAGATCAACAAATGTATCTATAGTATTAAGGGGTTAGTATAATGATCATAACTTCAATAGATCAAGATGCATCATAAGATCATAATAATTCCATGACAGTTGGAGACATATCAATTTTAAATAATCAAACCTGGAGTCTTCACTTCTAGGGAGGGTGTACTTATTCCTTTGAATGTATTGAATTCACTGCTTGGACAAGGTCTGGTGTACATCCCCTGCAAACACACGCATGCTTTGTTGGATGATATAACTTGAAAAGAATACACAAGTGCATACCTTTGCAATTTGTAGTATCATTCATCTTGTGTTCTAATCTGAAATTAGACACCATCTTGACAAAAAGAGGTTAGAAACTGAATCAAAAGGTTCAATGATTAGAAAAATCTAGAAACCCTAAAATTTCAACTTTGACCACAAAAATCAACTTTGACCAAAATTCAACCTTTGAGTTTGACCAATCAACCTTTGACTTTGACTTTGACCCCAAAACTCAAACTTGACGTTTTTGTTGGTTGAGGGCACCAGAGGGTGCGCTAGGCTAGGGTGCACTAGAATACCCAAAAATAGGTTCAATGCTTCACTGAAAGTGCCCAAGAAAATGGTTTAGGGTTTGTTTCAGCTGCAAAATCAAAGACCCTAGTTGCAATTGCAACTAGTGCCATAACGAGCTTAACAAAGAATTTTCATGCTACCTTCCAGTGGTTAGATTGTCCTGAAGGTGGTGTGGGCCCATAACATGTTAGAATAATGTTTGATTTTCTCATTTAATCATAGACAATTCTACACAATTGTCACCCAACCATAGGCATAAAGCCACCCCCGAGCACCTTAACCTTTTATAGAAAGAATGATTCCATGAAGCCACACCATAACCAATAGATAACCAAGAGAACACACCTTCTCCAAGGGTAGAGCACAAGAGAAAGTACCAAAAAGACTGAAAAAGAGAAAATTGTACAACTACGGTTGTTGTTTCTCCTCCTCCAAACTTGCACATTGTTTCTAGGTGATTGAGAGTGTGTGAGTGAGTGAAAAAATGAGCCAAGACGTCCTCTATTTATACTAATTTGTCCAGGTGAACAGGTGTCTCTTTAAGTAGGGTCGACCTGTCCTTTTCTGCATATAATACTTCAATATTACTTATTATGTTGAGTCGACTTGTCTTCCATGGTTTTCACACATCTGTTTAGGGTTTCTCTTGCTTCTGAAATATTCTATTCTAGTCAAAGCTAACATATGGAGGTTAATACCTCCCGCAGCTACCATAATATCAACATTATTTGACCTCAACTCATCTCATCTCAGTTAGCTCGTATCATCTTGTTACTTAGTGTGGATGCTTCAATTTTTTCTCATCTTGTCTTACTTAACTCAATTTGTCTCATTTTTTCTTACTCTTCTTTGCTCAACTCGTCTCATTTAACTCATTTCATCTCATCTCATATCATCTCAATCAACTCACCACGGCATCAAAGAGAATATGTTATCACATCAATATGAAGACTCTATTTTTATCACCTAGAATTAATACCCTCAACATAGGGAATATGTTACTTAGAGTATTGGATGTTATCATGGTAACGAATCCCCCATACCCCTAAAACCAAACTCCATATTTCTTACCCTTATACACCCTATCCCTAACTTCATAAACCTAAACACTTTTCTAATAACTCAAACCTCTTGTCCCATAACCCTATCACTAACCCCTACCTTTTAAGAGGGGTGGGACAATCATTTTGTGAAGCACTTTCTACATGTTATTCACATCAAGAGGGTTTTCAAACCTTCACACCCCCATTCAAAGATTCTTTGATCCATATGTCCATGATTAAACTTAGACATAGATTAATATACTCAGCTCACAGTGGATAAAATTATACACAAAGTTGCAATAAAGTGGGGATATAATAGTGTATTATTGTGGGAATCCCACTATGACAAGGCTTGCAAATTATCATAAAATCATATAGATGAAAACCATAAGCTATATAAGTCTTACAAGGCATGAGTACACTTTATGTTAGTACCAAATTAAGGGAATATGCTAGTTATAACTTGGAAAATATTTTCAAATAGAGTCCATAAGAAATAACATAGATCAATGCCAGTGTCAAAGTCACGAGGGAAGATACTTGTGTATGGAATGGAAAATATTTCCAAAGAGGCCTCATAAGGCATGATCCCTAATAATTAGTATGAAGATGAGAGAGGATGTTATCACAATATCACCCATTATTAACATAGGAATGAGGGAGGATACCATTAGAGTATGAAAGTGAGGGAGGATGCCATCAAAGTATCAGAGTGAGGCAGGATGCCATCAAAGTATCATAGTGAGAGGGGATGTCAATAGAGTATCAAAGTGAGGGAGGATGTTATCGCATAACCCAGGTACCCAAGGATCATGCTCCCATTCAAATATTCTTTAATATGCATATCCATGAAAAAACTTGGATGAAAAACATTATACGATAGCATAGAGTATAAAATTATATACAAACTTGCAAGAAGTATTACAAGGTACAAGTATAGTTATTATTAGTAGCAAAGTAAGGGAAGAGGCTAGCTTCTAAATTGGCAAATCTTTCCCAGGAGGGTCCATGAGACATAACATTGACCAATGTCGGTTCTTTGGTCATGAAGAAGCATGTTAGCATCTAGAATGGAAAATATTTGCGAAGAGATACTATAAGGTCTGATCGTTGATAATATTAGTAGCAAGATGAGAGAGGATACCATCAAAATACTTCCAAATATTAACACAAGAGTGAGGGAGGATGTCATTGGAGTAAGAGTTAGCAAGGATGTTATCATAGCAACCTAAGGACCCTAGGATCACAAAATGGATATATATCATAACTGTTTCAAATTTTATACAGTATTAAAGAGAATATGTTATCACACTTCCCCATATGATGGCTTGCACTTACACCTAGAGACTTCAAATTTATCACAATATCAAAGGGAACATGATTTCACATAAAATCAAGGACTTATATGCAACTATCATACTACCAAAGTGAGGAAGAATGATATCATGGTACAAGAGTGAATGAGGGTTCCAAAGAAACACATAATAAAGCATAATACCTACTACATACCCCTAACCCATGCCCCAAACTCCATACCCCTAAAAAAAATTATTATACCAATAATAATATAAAAATTCCATGCTCCCATCTCAATTGATACAAAGTATTGAGGAGGCCCACATATTTAACATGATGGAGACTATGTGTTAAATTGCAAATATAAATGAAAATTCTTAACAATAGTTGATGTCATAGTTGACTAAACTCTTAATAATAGTCATCGTCATCACCATGGTTATAAAATCATAACAATATTCATCATCATATTTCATCTTATGCCAATCCTCAATGAACAAAATTTTAGTATGCAAATTATAATACATTTTCCCATGGACCATAAGCTCTAAAAGTTTTATTTAGGTTTGAAGGCCCCTAATTTCCTCCATAAACCATAGTTAAGGCCTCAAGAAACATATATGGTGTGTAAAACTTCCTAGTGGTGCCCATATATCACTTGAAGGCGAGGTATGCCTTCTAAAGAACCTATGTGATGGGTTTAGGTCTCATTCTCATCCCTCAACCATGGTTAAGGACCCTAAACCCATCCCTCATGGGAGAAACCTCCTAACTTAGTCTAACTCTGTCAATTACCACAATTATCCCAATATGATCAATTTGTGTAATTGACCCAATTTTCCAAAGAAAATAATTAGCACCAATAGCCTAATTATCACTAACTACCCCAATTTCCCAATAAGCCCCAATTAGCCTTAATTTTCCTTGATTTGCTCAATTAGACCCAATAACCAATCAGCCCAAATTGCCCCAACTTCCCAGTAATCCCTAATTATTCATAATTTCCTTATTATCCCAATTAGTCATAATTGCCCAGAATTCTTAATTAACCCCAATTGTCATTTTTCCCAACTACCTAATAAACCCCAATTAGCCCTAGTTACCCTATTATCCCAATTATCCATAATTATCCCAATTCACTCAATTTCCCCAATTTTCCCTAAGCCCCAGCTATCCAACTTGCCTTGATTGCCCCAATTTCCCAAGTTTCCCCAATTGCCCAATAAGCCCTAGTTATCCCTAATTTTCCCAATTTGCCTTTATTTCCCAATTTACCATAATTTCCCCAACCATTGAATAAGCATTAATGCCCAAATTGCCTAATCCACGTAGATTTCCAAATTTTCCCAATTATCCCAACTGCTCAATAAGCCCAAATTGCCCCCACTGCTTAATAATCAACAGGTTACCTGCACAATTTGTGCAATCCACCCAAACTACCAAGTTATCTTGAGTTCCCAATAAACCCCAATAAGATCAGTTAGCCCTAATTGCTCAATTTGCCATGGTTTCCTCAACCATCCAATAAGCACCAATTGCCTAATTTTCTCAATTAGCCTAATTAACCATCATTGCCCCAGTTACTTAAACAACCCAATAAATCCTAATTATCTCAATTGGCCATAATTTCTCCAATTGCCTAATTTTCCCAATCATCCAATAAGCTCCAATTGCTCGAATTTCTCAATTATCGACTATTTCCATAATTTTACCAACTAGGTCAATTAACCTAATTATCCACAATGATCCCAATTGATCATTCATTGCCCAATCTCACAAATTAGCTCTAGTTTCCCCAGTAACCCAATTGCGACTCTAGATGTGATTTTTTTCTAACAAAAGTGATCCATAAACTACCATGGATATTCCACTCAATCAGTTCGCCACAATGGATCTTGTAATATTTTGAAATCTTTATTATGCAATTTATTTCCTTAGATCCCATATTCATTATTACTAGTTTAATTCTCAAATTTATGGAAATAACTTAAATTTGAAAATTAAATAACAAGCAAATGAACACAATATGTGACCTAGAAAACCTGATAAGGAAGGTGAGGCCTATGCTCTGCTCCCTTTTCTTTAGTGATGAAATTCAAGTACAAAGAAAGGGGCACTCACTATGGAGTTGCCTATGACATCGTGCCTTGAATAGTACTATAGAATCTTCTAGCTCCTCTATTATGCTCTCAAATCCCACCTTAGATGCTCCGCTCAACTATGGAACAATACAATGCTAAAAGAACGGAACCCTTTCTCTTCCTAGCAACCCAATATTTAACATAACTTGATTGCCATCTAGGGTTAGGATTTTTGCATGCCTCAACCCTCAATTAATGTTAGGGTTTTCTACCCTCTAGAATATTATTTCATTCCACATGTGACTAGTCCCACATGTGCTAGTAATGGGGGCTTATGTGGCATCCACTCAGTGCAATGGTGGTCAACAATGTAGGTCAACTTGCAAGAGGAATAACTTTTGCATATGAACTCGGATTGAGGTGATTTTCAAACCGTTGGAAATATCTTGATGTGTAGAACAACATCAAGAGGCTAGGAGTTATGCTCACAAAGTTTTGACCCCAAAAAGTGTCATTTGATGCCTCAAAATGGTTGTATAAGGTTCTAGACCCCAAATCTCCAAACATGGACTACTACTAAAATGGCCCTTGCAAACCAATTCCTCCAATTTTTCCACCCCGGAAGTACCAAGATAGATGAAAAATCATATAATGATCCATTACAGATCAAAAATCCTTTTCATACCTTCATGTTCTACTCCACCAACAACATTGACCTTCAGTCTACATCCCCACTTAATTCGACCTTCTTAGCCGGGTATATTAGGTAGTATTATCTTTCATTAAAGTATCTAGAAGGTAAGTACTTTTGTATAACACACATTTGAACAATAATTTTAAATTACTATATATATATACTAATTTCACTAAGAAATTAGGGACTAAATCCCCAATCATTGCCCAATCAGAAAAATTAACCTTAGTTGCCCCAATGTCCCAATTGCTACTCTAGATGTGATTTTTTCTAAAAAAAAGCCTTTTAGTACCTTCATGTTCTACTCCACCGACAACATTGACCTTGAGTGTACATCCCTACATAATTCAACCTTCTCGATTAGGTGTCTAAGGTAGTACTCTCGTGCATTAAAGTATCTAGAAGGCAAGTACTTTTGTATAACACACATTTGAAGGGAAATTTTAAATTACTATTAAGACATATAGTCTATGTTCTCTAAGAACTTAGGGACTGCGTCTCATCATTTTATAGGGTTATTTAGCTTTTTTTAATTGCAATGTATCATTGCAAAAGCGACCTTACTATTAAACTCACTCCTAAAACCAATTAATAGTCAAAATTTTAAAAGATTCATTGTTTTTTTCATCCTATTCCAACCAAAAAAAACATGATTCTAACATAAGTCACAATTACAACATTTTAAAATGTAACAATGTCCAATAATTTTAAATTACAAACAATGATGTCCCCATATCAACTTATCAACTTAATTGTCACTTTAACGATGTTATAAACATCTCTAAAGAGACTTTTATAATATTGTTGCTTTAGTGATGTTATTGTTGAAAAAGACACCAACAAAATCAAGTCAAGTTGATAATGAACCTAACATTTGTTAGAATATAATGGATGTGCTCGTTTAACCATAGACAATATAGCAATATTGTCACCCAACCATAGGCCGAAGCCACCCCTGAGCACCTTAACCTTGACAGAGAATCATTCTGGAAGCAAACCCTAGGCTAGATATCCAAACAAGATAGTGCACCTCTCTCCAAGGATAGCGCACCAAGCAAGAGTAACAAAAGATGATCACAGAGTCCAACCCTAGAAAATCGAAAATACTGATTGTAGAACTGTCGACAGCAGTTGCTCCCAAGACTTGCGCACAAAATGGCCAACTGCAGTGTGCACAAGTGTACTTCTGCAGTTCTGAGAATTCCTGTCAAAATGAAGACTAACCTCCGATATTTATACTGTTTATGCCAGACTGCCTAGGTCGAATTCTCATTCTGGGTACTAATTACTTAGTATATAATATTACCTTTTAGCCGACTTCTTCTCTTGGAGGATAATAACCTAATACAAAACATTCTCTTGAGCTGACTTGTCTTCTAGGGTCATTAGACAACTAGTTAGGGTTTCTTCTTGCTTCCCGGAATATTATATTCTCATCAGGTTTACACGTGGAGGTAAATACCTCCCGCAGCTACCATAATATCAACACTCCCTCCTAGATAGGGAGGTATTGAAGGCAATGGTCTTGAGAACAAACATACCATTGAATTGGTAGCATCATCATAGCCACACATGCTATCTCATGATAAAATCATGAGCACCCTCATTACTATCATTGTCATCTGACAATATCAACTACATCATCTCCCGAAACCATACTCCATCAGAGTAATCAGACATGATGTTGAATAAGTCACTCACTCCAAGGAGTGATACAAGGACCATTCTTCTAATCTGGACATATGTCCTAGAAGAATAATTGTTCCAACAAATGATGGAATCCACACCATGGGATACAAGGACTATTCTTCTAATATGGACATACATCCTAGAAGAATAATTATCCTAAACCATTTTCCGCCTGGAGAATGTCAGTCCACCATCACACTAACTATCCATCTAGTTGATAGTCTTGATGGCAATCAAAACAATGTTTATTCAATGGAACATAATTGTGTCTATCCATAGTAGTACACAACTACAATCCAGTGGTACACTACCACACCAAGTAGTACACAGCTACTTAATCAGTGGAACGCATCCACCATAGTAGCATACATCTACTGTCCAGAGACATACAGTCTCCATAGCAATCATATCATTTGATATGAACTTGCACAGAAAAACAATGTCATGATATAAATTGAATCATCTGGGCCATTCTTCCAATCACATCTGTGAAATCTGGAAGAGTATCTTCCCTTAGAGAGTAAACATCAACGATGGGATTTCTGGACTATTCTTCTCAAGCAAGGAAGAATAACTGTCTTGATTTCTGAGCCTGAACCATTCACCTATCCGGGCCATTCTTCCAGCACTAAACAAAGTGCAACCTGGAGAGAATGAGTCTGCCCTAGGGAATGCCTATCCCTGATTGTTGAACCTGGACCATTCACCTATATGGTCCATTCCTCCGGCACTAAACAAAGTGCAAATTGGAGAGAATGAATCTTCCCTAGGGAATGACTATCCAGACCATTTCCCAAGGAAATGATTGTCCTGCACCAACCTCCAAAACAGACCACTCTTTGAAACTGCTCACAATTGTGAGCTTCGAAAGAATGATTGTCCAGCGAGGCAGACCAGTCTTCTTGACCACTACTGAGAGTGACCTTCAAGAAGAAATACTTTCCTAGACCATTCCCCCACACTGGCCACAAGGTGAATCGTTGTCTATGGTACATAAGCAATCCATCGAACCATTTTCATTATGAAAATGACCATTCGATCTAGACCATTTTCCGTCAGAAATCTCAAACCACTTTCCGAACTGGAAAGGAACTGCTCATTTTGGACTATTTTTCAAACTAAAAAAATGATTATCCATAAATCAATAGCGCATCGGTGCTCCCTCCCAACCTGGGATTCATTTCTTCCTTTTTCAATAAGGAAGTCGTCTCCACGAGCTCCAGCTTGTTTCTTGAGTATGCAAACTCTTTCATCTTGGATAGAGGCTTTACCAAAATATCTGCTTATCTGCTCATATGTGGAGATATATTTGAGAACCACTTCTCCTTTATGGACCTCATCACGGAGAGTATAATTCTTGATCTCAATGTAGATTGGTCTTTCTGGAACATTGGTTTTCTCTGAAGGCTTCATATAGCTCTGATCATTATAGTATATCATAGTTGGATTCATCTCTTTTGTTTCCTACTAGTTTATAACATCGTGGCAAGGATCAAATTAGAACATATCCGAGTGGTACTTCTTCTGCTATCATGAGATTTTGTCATGGATTGGCAATCCATCATCCTGGAGTTCTGAGTAACCATTATGATACAATATCTCTGTTATAGAAGGTTTTCGCCATGCATTTGTTGTGCATTGGAGGTTCTCCACCAAGTTGTCTTCTTCCATCTGCATACAAGGGTCTCTTTTTGGTATACCTCAAAGCCTTGAGGTTTCTCTACATACGCTCTTTGTTCAATTATTCTGGAGAACAGACTTTGCATTCATCTGATGTAAGCTCCAACCCATGGATATTGCGGACAATATAATGACTCGTGTAGAGGTATGTCTGGTTTATTGAAACAAGCAATCATCATAGTCTTCTCCCTCCATCTAGGAGAAACTCTTTTTCTGGATCTTGCAATGCCTAAATTCATAAGTCTTCCATACACTGTTCTTCATCACAAATTTCATTTCCTTTTCTTGATTGTTTTTAGTGAGTTCATATCAAGCTGGTAATCTTGTGATTCTCGATATAATAACTGGTTGTTCTGGATTTTCTTTCTCTCTTGGAATATTCATGTTTCTCTTTAGCTCTTGGGTCCATGGAGTTTTCTATAGATTCCATGCACTGAAGATTCCAACTTCTACCTTTCATCATAGGATCATGGATGTGAATGGACAACCAGGGATACTTTAAGGCTTTTTTTCAAAGAAGACTTCTTCTAAAATCAAATTGAACATGTGTTGTTTTTCATGGTTGCTACCATTGATGGGAACATGGATAGATACTTCATCATCTTCAATGGATCATATTATTTAGGATTATCTCCCTCCTAATCCTCACTTCATGCATGAATGCATGCTCATCTTTTGGAATTATGTAATCAGCTCCCTCCAACTAAGAGAGCCCACGCTTCCGTCTGCATCCTTATTTCCTTCTGCAAAGTGTCATAAGTCCTTTTCCAATTTCCTCTTGATTTTTGACTTCTTTTTGTCTTTACTCTTTCTAGGTTTATTCAAGATTGATTATGATTTCGGCTTATCTTGCAGTTGTTACTTATGTAATAACTTCCACATGAATTGTTACCGAGGGTTGTTGATGTACTTCATCCTTTCATGTGTATTTCCTGACTTGTAGTCATTGTGATAGCAATCCTTATCTTGTTGTTCTTCCATAGGTATAGTTTCTCTTTGACCATATTATCTTCTAAGAAATAGATATGCAAGATATGTACAGAAAACATGGTATGTGCAAGAACTATGAAGAGTGTTGTTACCTTGTCTTAGAAGAAGAAGTTTGTTTTGTCCTGCTTGGCTTTATTTGAGGGTTCCCTTTCTTCAGAAACGGATGCTTCATGTGTCTCCTTCCTTTTCTTTAGCTCAGGACAATGATTCTTGTAGTGATCATATTTTCGACAGTTGAAGCATTGTATTTTTGACATATCTTTCTCTTGATTTGGTTTCTTCTTGAAGCAAAACTTCTTTTTATTCCTGAAATTCTTAAACCTTGTTGTGAAGGCTTGATCATCGTATTTCTTTTGGGGTTTCTCTTTTGCATTGATCCTTGATTCTTCTTGTGCACAGCAAGTCCAAAGTTCTTCAAATGTAGGATACTCCTTCCTTGTGTTCATGCTTGCGGAAAATGCATCCCATGTATTGGGAAGACCGTTGAGTACTATATTTACCAGTTCCTTTTCTGAAATGATCTCTTCAATAGCTTGCAGTTGATCTCTTAACTGAGAGATTCCCACAAAGTATGATGTCATCATGTAATCATCATTCATCTTCATGTCACGGAGCTCATTCTTCAGACTCATTACTTGTCCAATGTTTCTGACTGAGAAGAGGTTTGTTAGGGCATCGTGCATCTTCTTAGATGAGTCAAGATGGGAGACGTAGGGTATCAAGTGGTCTTTCATAGAATCCACTATGATACTCATGGAATTGATGTCAATGTCTTTGAACTTCTCCATAACTGCAACTTTCTATGGTTTCTTCTCTTTTCCTTCTTCAAAATCTAGTTGCACGATCTTTCCTTTAACAATATCCAACACTTTATTCTTGGCAAGGATGAGATCAATCCTTGTCTTCCATGCTCTGAAGTTAGAAGCTCCTTCTAACTTGTTTTCTAACTTCATAGAGTAAGTCATAACTACTTTGACTTGGTCAACACTTGATTTTGACCAAAAACTCAAACTTGACGTTTTAGCTTGCTGAGAGTACCAGGAGATGCGATAGGCTAGGGTGCACTAGTCTATCTAGAAATTAGGTCAATCTCTTCACTTAAGGTGCCTCAACGAGAGGGTTAGGGTTTTGTTGTTGCAGCAGAAACTGGATGCAACTGCAACTTGAGCAAATCCTCCCAATCTATCTTCAACCGGTTAGATTGTCTAAAGATAGTGTGGACCCATAACCTATTAGAAACATATAATGGATGTGTGTGTTTAACCATAGACAATATAGCAATATTTTCACCCAACCATAGGTCGAAACCACCCCCGAGCACCTTAACCTTGACAGAGAATCATTCCGGAAGCAAACCCTAGGCTAGATAGCCAAACAAGATAGTCCACCTCTCTCCAAGGATAGCGTACCAAGCAAGAGTAACAAAAGTTGATCACAGAGTCCAACCCTAGAAAACCGAAAATGCAAATTGCAGAACTGTCGACAGCAGCTACTCCCAAGACTTGCGCACAAACTGGCCAACTGCAGTGCGCACAAGTGTACTTCTGCAATTCTGAGAATGCCTGTCAAAATGAAGACTGGCCTCCTATATTTATATTGTTTCTTCCAAACTGCTTGGGCCGACTTCTCATTCTGGGTACTAATTACTTAGTATATAATATTACCTTTTATCTGACTTCTTCTCTTGGAGGCTAATAACCTAATACAAATCATTCTCTTGAGTCGACTTGTCTTCTAGGGTTATTAGCCAACTAATTAGGGTTTCTTCTTGCTTCTTGGAATATTATATTCTCGTCAGGTTTACACGTGGAGGTAAATACCTCCCGTAGCTACCATAATATCAACAACATTTAGGTTCAATGTTGCTTAGGCATAAAATTTTATTGTTTTGTAAGCCCCAACTGTAATCTTGTTACAACACAATGCTCATCAGTTAAAAGTACTCTCAGGATACATTACTTAAATAATAATCCCGCTTAATCATTAACTATAACCCTCCATTCTTCAGTGATAAAAGTTGTAGATAATGTGATAACGTGTATTATTATGATGAATGTTGCAATGTCATGTCATGAATGGACTATAATCTACTTTAAACTTCAAAAACTTAATATGTTCCCTAGGGTCTCATCATTTATTACTCCTACATATGAGAATGTGCTTCTAGATGTTCAACATTATTTGGCATTTGCTTACATTTCGAACTTGTAAACATAGTTCCTCTTTAGGATAATGAGTCAAGTTTGAGCTTGTTATTAATTCATGCAATAAATACTAATTTATATCCTTTGATAGCCTCTAGTCTACCTCCATGTCGACTTACCTAGGTGGATCCCTTTGTCAGTGGATTAAGGGAACTTAACCATTACTCACCTCCAATCCTCCATCTCTATTTAGATTGTTCGGGTGCTTAATGATCTCAAGAGCCTCTCTCACTCAATGCTTATAATAATGGTCTTCCTTGGCCATAATATTAGTGCCCTCAAGTTCTATGTGGTGACTTGTCTTGAGTGAGTGGTCAGCTAAAGTTGAGGTTTGAATACGCTTGTTGTGAATATCAACACTATGCTCTTTCATCCTAACTTGAAAAGAGTGTCATTTTTCCATATGTAAAATTTCCTACAAGAACATGAAATCTTATATACCCCCTTTTGTTTCCTCAGATCTATGATATCTATTATCAATTTCATTAACTTCCTCATGATACAATGAGGTTTGAAACCAATGGTGATATACTTTCTATTAAGAAACTAGCAATCTTATCCATAGCACCATGTATGTAAGGTAAGAAAGATTTTATGCCTTCTAGATTTTTTCGCTCCCTAGCCCCAACACCTCTTTTGTTATCTCTTTGAATGACTATTTTGCTTTTCCATTCTTTATAACCAATTCCTTTGAAGACCTTCACTAGGTGGTCCTCCTCCTCACTAAGGTGCTCTACATCTAAAACTCTGCAAGCCCTATTGGCCAATGTGCTAATGACACCCATTTTATGAGCAAATTGATGATGAGAATTGATGTGAAGATAACTTTTGTGTGTATTTTATTTCTGTAAACTTGATGTGATAATGTTCCATCCGGTTTCTTCTCAATCAACACATCAAGGAAAGGTATTCTTCTATTCTATTCTTTTTCCATGGTAACTTTTATGTTATCTCATTAATTGTTTAAGTGATTGAGAAACTTCCCTAGCTCTTCATCTCCATGTGGCCATTTTAAATAGTATCATCAACAAACCTCTTCCACCAAGTTGGTTTGAGCAAGTAATACTCCATTGCTTTTCTCTCTAAGTGCTCCATGAAGAGAATAGAAACTATAGGAGAGAATAGGGATCCCATGGCCACCCCATTGGTATGGTTGTAAAACTCCCCTTGGAAATTGAAGAATGTAAATGCGGACTTCTGTTAATCTCATTGTTCTTGGATATGTGACCTCATTGATGATTTGCATTGTTTCATCAAGAGGGATCTTGGTGAATAATGAAACCATGTCAAAACTTACAAAGTTGTATTGGACGCCTATCCTCTCGATTTTTATCATATTGACAAAATTATTAGAATCCTTAATATAGAAATTCAACAGACCCATTGATGTGTAATGTCCCCACTTTGGGACATCATTACATTGCAAAGGTTTATGATAATCAGAGTAGCCAGATGAATGCTATAGCGAGTACAGGGATTATTGAGAGGCATTTTTGGGTCCAACTTGCATCGCTCATCCCATTTCATCGTCATGATCCATTTCGCACAGGTTGGCTTTGGTTTCGTTGCATTCCGACGATTTCCATGATTTTGAGTATTTTGAGCTATAAGTCAATTAAATTCACTGAAGATGTCATTCTGGGCACATTACTTGGAGGAAAATCTCAGTGTAATATCTCATTGGAATCAGGAGGAGCAACACTACAGGATGGGATGGCTAGAAGTGACTTTCAGTAGCCAAGGAAGCCACAAGGAGAGATAAGGTGTTTTTCAGAGGTAAAAAGGTTAATTAATTAATTAAAGTGATTTAATTAATTAATTAATTATTAATAAAATGAAAGTCACTTTGGAGGGAGAAGGTGAGCAGGAAGTATAAAGGAAAGGCAAGGGCCTCTATTCATTCATTCAGGTATGTCTATCATTTTGATATCTGGCTTCTAGCTAGAGGGCTCATCTCTTGGGAGTTTTGAGGGTTTTGACATAACAAACCCTAGAGGACGATTCGGTGGTGAAATATGAAATATCCCTGATCCGGCTGATCAATATATTCGCTATTGTTCTAATGCTATGGTGTGAAGATCTGATACACTGGGGGTTTCTGGATGCGGTTTAGCCATGTAAGTGAGATGTTCTTTGGTTATTGTGGTTGCATGTTGGTTATTGCAGGTGCATGTGGGTTATTACATGTGCATGTTTCATATTTAGTGCTTAACAATCATAAAAGGATGCATGCAAGAGTATAGAATGTCAACTGCTCAATATCATGAATGACAACGGTTCAAGCATGGAAATACAATAGCCTACTGGAAAAATAGAATCTAGACGTCAGTCAAATCTCCTGGATCTGTACTGGAATACAATCAAATAACAAAAATACATGTGATCATAAGAAGATAGCAGATCTGATGCATGCATGGATAGATCGGCAAAAATGTGCGATTCCGGTGAAATACGGTAACTGTTACCAGCTGGAAAACTCGATCTGAAGAACCCACCGTCATAATGTGCTCGGAACTGCTCCAATAGATGCACCTTGGTCTCTATACTGGAATGGACGTCTATCGGAACTCGAATCGGACCTCTACGACACCGAATCTGGACCCCTGGGGGGTTTGCGACCCTCCTTGGACATTGAATGCGCCCCAAAAGATTCCACCGTCATAATCGGTTTTTATATGGCTCAAAACGATCATCTCATCAAATGATGATATGGGTCAGAAGGGTTTGGTCGGCTCTACTCTGGAACACCTGCATGCAACGCCAAACGTCTGTCCGGAATGATTGTGCCCAAAATGGTTGGATGGATCGATCTGCAAGATTCCACCGTCGAAATCTGATGATAAATGGCTCACTGGAAGTGCCCTGGCTGGATCTCTACTGGGTCGGAATGAATATGCAATCGGGACATAGGTCTACTGCAGATCTCTGAATCCTCGAAATAGCTTGCGCCCTCCTTGGCTGAGTTGCACCCTCCACACTGAAT
>ML796687.1:179211-202146 GCA_009831015.1 Picea engelmannii | reverse complement strand
AACCGATCAAGGGTGGTGGTTTCCTCCAGAAATCCACAAAACAGTAAGGTCGGCTCTCCTCCTCCTCTGGAAGCTCTCAACATCAAATCATAACAATGCATAATGAGGAATTAGGTCAAATTCCTCCCTTTATATCTTTCTCGGCCTAATTCTTCATGACATCACTTAACCTAGGCGCCTTTCCTGCTAAGTGATTTATTTGTCAATTAAGTCCCCCCCTTATCACCTTTTCATTCTAATTCTCCGTTGACTTAGGCTAAAGTGACTTTTCCTAAGTATTTTGGCTTAATTCATCGTTTAGCCTTAATTCCTCCTTATTTCTCCATCTGGTTCCCTGTTTGTGCCTGACTATAGTCTATGGGAACATATAGACTACTAAGTCACTCCCTGCTGGCCTAATCTTGGGGACGGGACATCACAATCCTCCCTTCCTGAGATTGCTTGTCCTGAAGCAACATCAATCCTGGGTGCTGCAGAATATGCTCTCCCTCCCATGTGGCATCCTCCACTGGAAGACCCCTCCATCTAACCAAGCACTCTCTGATGATCCTGCTCCTCAATCTGCGTTCTCTTTGCTCTAGTACCTCCTCTGGCACTAGTTCCAACTGACCCTCCTCATCCAAGGGTGGCAACTCCTGTGAAATGCTAATATGTTGTCCCACCGCCTTTTTAAGGCAAGAGACATGAAAGATGTTATGAATCTTTCTACCCTCTAGTATCTCTAGCTCATATGCCACCTTGCTTATCGTCCTGATGACTCTGTATGGCCCATAGAACTTTGGCTTCAGTTTCTCTGCTCTGGTCCTTTTCAAGGAAGACTGTCAGTATGGTTGTAATCACAGGAAAACCAAGTCTCCTACCTCAAAACTGCGCTCAACTCTGTGTCGATCTGCATATATCTTTTGTTGATTCTGAGCTGACTGCAAGTTCTCCTTTGTTGATTACAGGATCCTTTGACTCTCATCCACCCAATCCTTGGCCCCCGGGACCCTACTTTCCCCAAATACAGTATCTATAAAGGAGGGTGCATCTTATCCATACAATGCCCTGAATGGTGACATCCTGATGGACATATGGCAAGTTGTGTTGTAGCAATACTCACCCATATGTAACCATCTCACCCAAGTGTGTTGTTGTCCCCCCACATAGTTCCTCAGATACCCTTCCACCCATTTGTTGACGATCTTTTTCTTCCCATCTGTCTATGGGTGGTAGTTGGTACTCGTAGCTAACTCTGTGCCTATCAATCTGAAAAGATCCTGCCAAAATGCGCTGATGAAGCGTCCATCCCTATCACTGACTATCTGCCTGGGTAACCTGTGCAACTGAAATACCTCCCTGAAGAAAAACTCTGCTACCTGTATGGCCTTGTAGTCTGTGGGTATGGCGAAGAAATGTGCGAACTTGGTTAGTCTTTCGACCACTACAAATATACAGTCCCTTCCCTGCACTCTAGGGAGGCCTGTAATGAAATCAATGGAAATGCTCTCCCATTTCTGCTCTGGAATGGATAGAGGCTGAAGTAACCCTGTGGGATGTGTCTGCTCGGACTTGTTCTGCTGACAAGTCATGCACTCTCGTATGTGTTTCATCACATCATCCTTGAGACCCTTCCATGAGAATCTCTCCCTGGTCTGCCTATAAGTTTTGAAGTATCCATGATGCCCTGCTGTTGGTGAATCATGACACACCTTTAGAATCTTCCCTTTCAGGGTGGATTCTGGAACCAAGTAGATCCGGTTCTTGTAGAAAATGACGTCATCAAGAACCCGAAACCTATCATCAATTAGTTGCCCGTCCATAACCTCACAAGCAAATTTGTTTTTGGAGTATTCCACCAACAAATGAGCTTTCCAATCTGTACAGATATCCATCATCGAACATCCTGCTGGTCTCCTGGACAATGCATCCTCCACAACATTCCTTTTTCCCTTGACATACTCAATATCAAAGTCGAATGCTTGGATCTTTGAGACCCACTTCTACTGCCTCTCGCTGAGGTATTTCTGGTCAAGGAAATACTTGAGACTCTTATGATCAGTCTTCACTACAAACTTGCTGCCAACCAGATACTGCCTGAATTTGGTTAAAGCATGCATGATTGCTAGCATCTCCTTGTTGTAAATAGGATAGAATCTCTCTGACTCGTCGAGCTTCCTGCTCTCAAACACAATGGGGTGCCCCCCCTGCATCAATACTGCTCCAATCCCCACCCCTAATGTGTCGCACTCGAAGACGAATGGCTGAGAAAAGTCTGGGAGGGCTAGAACAGGGCATGTGCTCATAACCTCCTTCATTTTGTTGAAGGTCTGTTGTGAATCCTCTGTCCAATGAAAAGCACCCTTCTTTGTCAAGTATGTGAGAGTTGCTCCCAACTGTGAAAAACCCTTGACAAACCGCCTGTAGTAACTGCATAACCCAAAGAATCCTCTCAGCTCCGTGAGATTCTTGGGCGTTGGCCAATCCACAATGGCTCTGATCCTTTCCTGGTGAACCTGTACTCCCTGCCCATTGATGATATGCCCTAAGTACAGTAGTTCCCTCATTCCAAATTCACATTTGGATTCCTTGGCATATAAAGAATGGGTCTTCATAGTATCCAAAACCTTCTCCAAATGTGTTAAATGCTCATCCCATGTCTTGTTGTAGATCAATATATCGTCGAAGAATACCAGAAGGTACTTCTTCAACTGTCCTCTAAAGATATGGTTCATGCAAGACTGGAAAGTGGTTGGTGCATTGGTCAGTCCAAATGGCATGACCAAGAACTCAAAATGTCTGAAATGGCATTGGAATGTTGTCTTCTCAATATCCTACTCCCTGATGTTGATCTGATTGTATCCTGAATGTAGATCAATCTTGCTGAAGAAGACTGCCCCATGCAACTCATCCATCAACTCATCTATGCATGGAATAGGGTAACGATTCTTGATCATTTTCTTGTTGAGCGCTCTGTAATCGATGCACATCCATAATGTTCCATCCTTATTTAGTACCAGTACTACTGAAGATGCAAAAGGACTCTTGTTGGGCCTGATATGCCCCATAGCGAGCAATTCTTTGATTGCTTTCTCAATTTCGTACTTAAATTTCTTGGGGTGTCTATAGGGTGCTATAATCATCAGTGTGGCCCCTACCTCTAACTCAATCATGTGCTCAAAACCTCTATCTGGTAGTCTCCCTGGTGGTATCGGCCCAAATACTGGCTCATAACGTCCCAGAAGCTCTCTGATATGTGGATGGTATTGCTCCCTACCCTCTGAGTCTTTTCGCGTGGTGATCCAACACTTTGCTACGTAAACCACATCACCATGACGAAAAATCCTCTCCATCCTCTTTGTCGATACTGCTCGAGGCACCCCTGTAGACATGCCTCTCAGCACAACTCTCGATCCACTGGCATCTCTGAAGCTCATGATCAATGTCTGATAGTTGAACCCAATCTCCCCCAATGAATATAACCACTGTACCCCCAATACGGAATCCGTATCTGATAGGTCAACTACATAAAACGTGTCACTCGGGGTGTAGTTGCCAAGTTTGACCTCTAGGTCAGGGATCATGTCTAAGCATGACATCGTGTATCCATCAGCCAATGCCACATGGAATCCCTCAAACTCCTCTGTGCATAACCCTCTCCTGGCTACCAAGGATGCATCTATGAAGTTGTGGGTGGCCCCACCATCAACTAAAGTTGTCATGTGTTTCCCTTGTACAGGGCCCTTGAGCCTGAGAGTGTTGTACCTGGGTACTCCTGAAAGGGTGGTTATGGTTCCCCCTTTCACCTCTCTACGAGGTTTGGCCTCTTCCTAGGGCTTGGCCCTGGCCGGTATCTGAGGTTTCTTCGGCTGCTGCTCTAGCTCATGTGTGATCTTAGTCTCTGAATCACTGTCTGTCGGTGCCTGAATATCCTCATCCTCCTCCTCACTGCCTGATTCCACCTCAATATAGTGGATCTGTCCCTTCCCCATGCATCTATGTCCGGGGACCCAAGGATCTCTGCAGGAGAAGTAAAGCTTCTTCCTCATCAACTCCCGTCATGTATCATCATCCAACTTGGGCTTGCCCTTCCACTCCCTTGGAAGATTTTTCGGATCCTTGTCTCTCTGTGGTACAAAGGGTTTAGTGAAGGGCTTAGTTTTTGGCACCGAATCTGCCAAATCTCTAGTGCGTCGAAAGGCATCCTGCAAGGAATGAGGGCGGTATGCCTTCACCCAACCTCTCAAGGGTTCTGTGAGCCCTTCGGTGAATAGCATGACCAATCGCAGCTCAGATATGTCTGTCACTACCACTGCTACTCTCTGAAACTCCGAAATGAATGCCTTTGTTGTGCCAGTTTGTCTCAATTGGGCTAAATCTCTGAAGTGGATCTCAGGATTCCTCCTATCAAATCTATCCATGAGTCTCTCTGTGAACTCTCTATAGGAGGTGATGTGATTGTGACCCAATGTCACCAATCCATGATACCACCACTCGTGTGCCTCACCCTCCAAGTGTAGGGTGGAGAAATTGATGGCCTTTGCCTCTGTCATCTGGTTGACCTTGTAGTAGGTATCTAGTTTATGTACCCAAGCTCTGGCAGTGCATCTGGATGATCCGTCAAAAGAAGGTATGGTGAGTTTACCAACTTTTCGGATGAAGTCAATGTTATGCCCCTGTTGTTGTTGTTGTTGCCCTCCCCTCTGGGGCTCTCTAGGACGGTTCCTGAGTATGAGTCCACAATATTCGACTAGGGTCATGTCCTGCTGAAAGTCACAGCCCAAGGCCGCATACTCTCTTCGATACTCTGCAATGTCCTCTGCATGTGTAGTCGGTCTCTGTGCTATTGGTATCTGTGTTGCTACCGGGGTTTCCCTCTGGAAACTGGGAAACAACGGACGTGGAATCCTACTCGCAGAGGTATACGTGCGAGTGGGTGAATGGGATCTACTGCCTTCCCCTGAGTTCCCATGCGCTACATGTGGGCCTTGAGTGCCCGAAATATCTACCATAGCCAGTCTATCTGCTACCTGAGCCAAAGACCGAGACATGGTCCGCTGGCTAGCTAGCATGTCACTAATAATCTGCATTAAGGCTACATATGGATCTACTGGTGCCTTACCACTGCCCTCTGGTCGCTCATACCTGTCACCTAGCCTCTTCTCTGCGTCGCACTCAGCCTCGCGCTCTGCTCGTCGCTCTGCTTCTCTAAGTGCCTCTTCCTCTTCCTCTGAACTGGGAGGGAAGGGAGGAAAGTTAGGTATGTCCCTTCTTCCCCTGCGCTAATTGTACGTAACATATTTGTCACCTTTGTGCTCACGGCCATCTGGTTCTTCTTTGGATTCATGGTCTTTAGTCACAGGCTGGCAGGACTAAATCTCTGATACCACTGAAATATCCTTGATCCGGCTGATCAAGATATTCTCTATTGTTCTAATGCTCTGGTGTGCAGATCTGATACACTGGGGGTTTCTGGATGCATTTTAGCCGTGTAAGTGAGATGTTCTTTGGTTATTGTGGTTTCATGTTGGTTATTGCAAGTGCATGTGGGTTATTACATGTGCATGTTGCATATTTAGTGTTTAACAATCATAAAAGGATGCATGCAAGAGTATAGAATGTCAACTGCTCAATATCATGAATGACAACGGTTCAAGCATGGAAATACAATAGCCTACTAGAAAAATAGAATCTAGACGTCAGTCATATCTCCTGGATCTGTACTGGAATACAATCAAATAACAAAAATACCCGTGATCATAAGAAGATAGCAGATCTGATGCATGCACGGATAGATCGGCAAAAATGTGCGATTCCGGCGAAATACGGTAACTGCTACCAGCTGGAAAACTCGATCTGAAGAACCCACCGTCAGAATGTGCTCTGAACTGCTCCAATAGATGCGCCCTGGTCTCTATACTGGAATGGACATCTGTCGGAACTCGAATCGGACCTCTACGACACCGGATCTGGACCCCTGGGGGGTTTGCGCCCCTCCTTGAACACTGAATGCACCCCAAAAGATTCCACCGTCGAAATCGGTTGCTATATGGCTCAAAACGATCGTCTCGTCAAATGATGAAATGGGTCGGAAGGGTTTGGTAGGCTCTGCTCTGGAACACCTGCATGCAACGCCAAACGTCTGTCCAGAATGACTGCGCCCAAAATGGCTGGATGGATCGATCTGCAAGATTCCACCTTCGAAATCTAATGATAAATGGCTCTATGGAAGCACCCTGGTTGGATCTCTACTGGGTCAGAATGAATCTGCAATCGGGACACAGGTCTACTGCAGATCTCTGAATCCTCGAAATAGCTTGCGCCCTCCTTGGCTGAGTTGCGCCATCCACACTGAATACTCCTGAAATGAATAGTGAAATACCTGGATGGTATCTCTGATGGGCTAGGGTGTGTCTCTCAACACCGAAACCAATCAAGGGTGGTGGTTTCCTCCAGAAATCCACAAAACAGTAAGGTCGGCTCTCCTCCTCCTCTAGAAGCTCTCAACATCAAATCATAACAATGCATAATGAGGAATTAGGTCAAATTCCTCCCTTTATATCTTTCCCAACCTAATTCTTCGTGACATCACTTAACCTAGGCGCCTTTCCTCCTAAGTGATTTATTTGTCAATTAAGTCCCCCCCTTATCACCTTTTCATTCTAATTCTCCGTTGACTTAGGCTTAAGTGACTTTTCCTAAGTATTTTGGCTTAGTTCATCATTTAGCCTTAATTCCTCCTTATTTCTCCATCTTGTTCCCTGTTTATGCCTGACTATAGTCTACGGGAACATATAGACTACTAAGTCACTCCCTGCTGGCCTAATCTTGGGGACGGGACATCACAAAATATTCCACCTAGCTTGTCCCAAGATTGGTCTCGGAGATGCAATACTCCTCCACACCATTCTATTTTGGATCTACATCTGTGCAAGAGGGTTCTACACCAGCCACAGGCACAGGAAGAGAAGGGGGGCACACCGTTGGGGGTTTCTAGCAAGGGGGGCGCACCATTCTTTGAGGGAAGCTCATTCCAAGGGATTGGAAGGGATTCGGCATATTCTAGCACCTGGGTTTTCATTGTAGGGGCTTGGTCGTTAGATCTAATGCATTCCGGAGGAGTTTCATGGGCCATTTGGGTTATTGGATGCATTGGACGAATTGGAGAGAAGGAGGGCAATTTTGAGATTCAGATCTATTCCATTTGAGGAAGTTATACATCAGATATGACCCTGAGACTTCACCTAGTGACTTGCAGTGTCCCGATCTATATTTCTAGCAAGTTTCGGGGCATTTGGAGGCCTCCTTCCTCGGGGCCGAAATTCTAGGGTTTGGCAGTTTTAGGAGGGCGCAACTCCATTGGAGGATTCAGCATTTGGAGGAGTTTCCCTTGGTGTTTCGGTCTGATATTTCAGGAGGGGATTCTAATCATCTCGATCTACAGTTTGTCATCTTCTGCATAGAATTTGGAGGTCTTTAACAGTAGGGACGAATTATTGAGGGTCTTCAGGGTTTCAGCAGGACGTGGCATCTTCCATCTTGAGGGTTTGGCACTTCATTTGGTCAGATCTACTCCTGCATCAATTTTCAATGGATATTCATCCTTTGGAGGCTTGTGGCATATTCTATTGGATCATTTTGTAGCAGCTCCTATCTTCTATTGTCTTTATTGGAGCCATATGATGTGCATTCCAGATTGGCATCTCATTGTATCAGGTTCTTGCTATTTGTTATGAAATAAAGATCAGATCTACAATGTTTTGGGCTTGTCTATCATATTGTTGGTCTTGCATATGGTTGAGGTATGTTCCATGATCGTAACTTCTTGTTTATTGCTGCAAACACACATATAAACACATCAGTAAAACCCTAAGCGTAACTATAAGAAAAGTGTTTGACGAAAGGCCACAACCAATAAAAGTTTTAAAAGACACCCAAAACCATGATATTCCTTGCATCTTGGCTTGGGGACATTACAGTGGTATTAGAGCTTAGATTCCTGCCAGCCAGTGGGAATTAGCACATGCATACAGAGCCTAGACTCATGCCAACATGAGGGATCTTACACAAGGAGAAATGGATGAGATATCCTTTGAGATAACATGCTTGGAGATAAAATATTACGCCCTTAGCAAGGAAACTAGGGCCCTAATAACCTTCCCACAGTATGCAGCCTTAAGAAATCCTAGTTGGAGCGAAGAGGATTTTTTATACGGGATCATCATAGCAGGGGAAAAGAGAGAAGCGGCAGCTAGATGGTTGGAAGAACAGAGTAACCCCACACCCATTAGGAGCATGCAACTTTGCTACAGTTGCAAGGTGCCTTGGGAAACATATCATAGGTGTAGGGGTAAGGATCAAAAGCGCATTATTGAGGCACACTATGACAAATATGATGAGGTGTGTGAGGATGGAGCCATAGATGTTGATTTGGGGCAGTCTGGTGATGATAGTGACTCTTGCACAAAGGCTAGTGATAGTGACTCTTGCACAGAGGTTGGTGATTATGGCACGCTTGAGGAGGATAGTGATCCTTGCACATTGGAGGAGCAGTGGGATGGGCAGGAGGATAGCACTTAAGCTTCAGTAGTCATATCACATACTGTTGATGACCTTACACCTCAGCAAAGTGGTGTCACTAGTGAGGACTCACACGTGTTAGCACCTACAAATGATCATCTTCCTATGGTGGTCATGACACATCTGTCATCTTTCCAGACACCTATGATAGCCACATCACATGAGAATACCAGTAGTTTGTCGGATATCATTGAGGAGCCTTGTGTGAGGGATGCATGACATGGACATATGGATCCACAGATCCAGGGAGAGGCATATGATGTGCAGATAGTTGATCTTACATTCACACACCAGCATGAGGAGATTGAGTCACAGATTATGGAGACTCCATTAGTTGAGCAGATTGTGGAGACTGACAGGTTGATGGAGCACTTACTTCCAGGATCGGCCTGCAGTGATGAGGATGCACTCCTTGTTAGTCGGGATGACCATAGCACATGTCTGGACACATCTATATGGAATCCAGGCGCAGATGATAGTAGCAGGGTGAGTGCACAGGACGATATGGCTGCTCATACAGGATATAGTGTGATTCAGAGGGAGATAGCATCTAGTGATGGAGTGCAGTGGCATACAGGAGGACCCAGCAGCACAATAGATGGTATGTTATTTTCTGCAGAGAGTATTTTTGTGGATTCCAGAGTTGACACTAGCAGTAAGGGGTATGAGGTGGCACCTCAGCATGACTATAATCAAGAGTCACACCACTTAGTAGCACAGTTGAGAGTCAGTGAGGATATGATCATGGCAGCCCCCAGGCACAATGATGACATGCATGCATTGATGGAAGATTATTGTTGGAGAGCATCAATGGCACATGGTAGTTTAGATGAGGGATTTTCCATGGATGATTTTCACACTCTCAGGGAGAGAGTGTCTATGATGAGGATTGACTACCAGCAGTTGTTGACAGACAGGGACTACCTATTGAGGATTGGCGAGTTGTATCACAGGGCCTTGAGGGAGCAGGAGTTGGAGATGGACCGACTCACTTGAGAGTTGGAGAGCACGCGAGGATTCTTGAGAGGCACACAGACAGCCCTTCAAGAATCAGAGTCCAAATCAGAGGAGACTTGTCAGAGATCCACGTCAGTTGTCTTAGTGGGCACTCGGATGTATCACCCAGTCACGTTGCTAGAGGATGTTGGTGATCTAGCAGAGAAGCACTAGTTGATGGAGGAAACATCCATTTGTGTTCCAAGAGCGGTTGACCTCCATGTAGAGGTTGATCCAGTAGTACGCCCAGGATCTACAATGCAGCATGATTCTATGGAAGACATCATGATTATGTCGGAGCATACATCGAGGAGTGGTAGCTCACATAGACATGTTGAGATGTACAATGAGAGTCAAAGAGGTATACTGCCTTGCATGGAGGAGATACACTTAGGGGGGTATGCAGATGTCACTCCTTTGCAGCAGCCCATAGTCGTGAGAGATCACCTTCACCATTTCAGCAGTTGCAGGGGAGATGAGAGATGGTGGTTGGTTGAGCAGCACTTAGAGGAGTTACTTCTTATTGTACCTGATGATTGGGATTTAGTGATGACTACAGTTGAGCAGTTATCATGGGTACTGATAGACGTGATTTTGGTCGAATCCTTGGGATTGACCAAGACAGGTGGTATTTTTCAGTCCTACGGTCAGTTGTAGATATTTATGTTAGCCTTTCTTGACACGTTTATCATAGGCAGCAGCATGAGGAGAGATAGATAGTGGCTAAGGACATGGGGAGTAGCTAGGTCGAGATCGCCTGACATGAGTGTTTTTACGGAATCCATCCAGATAGAGGTGGATCGTCATAGGCAGCCAGTGGAGACTTGGTGCATGATGGTGAGCATCATAGGCCAGATGATAGCAGATGAGCACAAAGGGCTTCCGATAGTGATCAGTCAAACACAGGAGCATTTAGGGGAGATTGGAAGTGATAAACTTCCAAGTATGCCATGGGATCCGGGAGTGCATGTGGTTAGCAGGATGTTTCACTACACAAGGACCCAGGTTGCGCCAGGGAGCCACATAGTCCACCAGGGGTTGGTTTGGAGTGGGCCTGTAGGGATTTGTCCGATGGAGCGAGTCATATCTTCACTCTTGATCATCATGATCGGACATGGAGATGGTTGGACAGGTACTCTTTCCACAGAGATGTCTTTACAGACATAGTTTCTGGACAGCAGGTCCAATTGTCACAGGCACTTCAGTTTGAGGATCCAATATATAGATATGGAGCAGTCAGACATGGTCAGAGTAGTGTAGGGCCAGCATGGTGATCTTCGACAGAGGTTAGCATGGGACCCAGGGATTGCAGGGTTGAGCATTTCACTAACTGACAGGGGCGAGTGGACCTTTGTAGGGGGAAGTTGTTCTGACTTCCCATTGAGCTTCAGTGTTGATGGGAGCACATCGCTTGAGGGTTTCTCACGGAGGTCTTACAATACCTAATTCTGGCATCCGCAGGTGCAGTTGATGGAGGTCGTGTTGATCTTGATAGTAGCTTGGAGGATGGACTCATTCTAGGATGAGGCCATGTGTCATGTGCAGGAGACTCACAGGGTTAGTATATTTCAAGATTATGCTTCCCAGGGGCTAGCAGTTCATGACTTGATATGGGACCCAGGGCGCAGAGTGTATGATTGTTCATCTTTGGATGGGTGCTATTGTGTATCCCACGGGTGGACATGGGATCCTGGTATTTTACTTGGATGGATTTGGTTATTGTTTAAGGACAAGCAATTTTCTAGCAGGGAGGACTGTAATGTCCCCACTTTGGGACATCATTACATTGCAGAGGTTTATGATGATCAGAGTAGCCATATGAATGTTATAGCGAGTACAGGGATTATTGAGAGGCATTTTGGGTTCCATCTTGCATTTTTCATCCCATTTCATCATTATGATCCATTCCGCACAAGTTGGCTTTGGTTTCATTACATTCCGACGATTTCCATGATTTTGAGTATTTTGAGCTATAAGTCAATTAAATTCACTGAAGAGGTCATTTTGGGCACATTACTTGGAGGAACCTCTCAGTGTAATAGCTTATTGGAATCGGGAGGAGCAACACTACGGGATGGGATGGCTAGAAGTGACTTCCAGTAGCCAGGGAAGCCACAAGGAGAGATAAAGCGCTTTTCAGAGGTAAAAAGGTTAATTAATTAATTAAATATTAATAAAATGAAAGTCACTTTGGAGGGAGAAGGTGAGCAGGAAGTATAAGGAAAGGCAAGAGCCTCTATTCATTTATTCAGGTATGTCTATCATTTTGATATCTGGCTTCTAGCTAGAGGGCCCATCTCTTGGGGGGTTTGAGGGTTTTGACATAACAAACCCTAGAGGACGATTCGGTGGTGAAAGATTCCACCTAGCTTGTCCCAAGCTTGGTCTCGGGGATACAATACTCCTCCACACCATTCTAGGTCATATCTACATCAGTGCAGGAGGGTTCTACACCAGCCACAGGCACAGGAAGAGAAGGGGGGCGCACCATTGGGGGTTTCCAACAAGGGAGGCGCACTATTCTTTGAGGGAAGCTCGTTCCAAGGGATTGGAAGGGCTTCGACAGATTCTAGCACCTGGGTTTTCATTGCAAGGGCTTGGTCGTTAGATTTAGTGCATTTCGGAGGAGTTTCATGGGCCATGGGTTATTGGATGCATTGGACGAATAAGAGAGAAGGAGGGCAATTTTGAGATTCAGGTCTATTCCATTTGAGGAGGTTATACATCAGATCTGACCCTGAGACTTCACCTAGTGACTTGCAATGTCCTGATCTATCTTTCTAGCAATTTTCAGGGCATTTGGAGGCCTCCTTCATCAGGGCCGAAATTCTAGGGTTTGGCAGTTTTAGGAGGGCGCAACTCCATTGGAGGATTCATCATTTGGAGGAGTTTCCCTTGGTGTTTCGGTCTGATATTTCAAGAGGGGATTCTACTCATCCCGATCTACAGTTCGGCATCTTTTGCATAGCATTTGGAGGTCTTTGACAGTAGGGCCGAATTATTGAGGGTCTTCAGGGTTTCAACAGGACGTGGCATCTTCCAGCATGAGGGTTTGGCACTTCATTCGGTCAAATCTACTCCTGCATCGATTTTCAGTGGATATTCGGCCTTTGGAGGCTTGTGGCATCTTCTATTGGAGCATTTTGTAGTAGCTCCTATCTTCTATTGTCTTTATTGGAGCCATTTGATGTGCATTCCAGATTGGCATCTCATTGTATCAGGTTCTTGCTATTTGTTATGAAATAAAGATCAGATCTGCAGTGTTTTGGGTTTGTCTATCATATTGTTGGTCTTGTATATGGTTGAGGTATGTTCCATGATTGTATCTTCTTGTTTATTGTTGCAAACACACATAAACACATCAGTAAAACCCTAAGCGTAACTATAAGCAAAGTGTTTGACAAAAGGCCACAACCAGAAAAAGTTTAAAAAAGACACCCAAAACCGTGATGTTCCTGGCATAATGGCTTGGGAACATTACATGATGGCCTCAACATTCTAGCTACAAACTTGGTGAGCTCATAGGTAGGTGAGCCAATTATATTAACAATAGGCTTAAGAGGAATTCCCTCGTTATGGATTTTTGGTAATCCATAGATCCTTGGGGTTATTCCACTACTTGGGTAAAGGCATTTTTTTATGTCTTCATCCAAATTTGACTCCCTAATTACCACTTTACTTCCTTAAAGACATTATTGGGAGGATTCTTGCTCATCTTTCTATAGCTACCACTCGAGGTGAGATGCTCACTAATTTTCATGATGTAATCAGTTTTGTTCATCACAACAATGCACCCCCCTCACCCCTTATCAACCTTTAAGATGATGTTGTTGTCATTATTTATTATTTATTAGTGATTTCAAAGAGTTGTACTCATCCAAAAGTGTTATTTTAATCTTTTATCACCTTGAATTTTATTATTTTATCATTTTTCTTAATAGATTTTTACAATGGTTATCTTATGATTTTTACACTATAAATTTATCCCAACACTCTTTTTGATTATTATTTGAAACTTTTTGTCCCTAATGAAGAGTGAAGTGTCCCCTGAAACGTTGGAAGTTTCAAAATATAATAAACATTTTTTTCTAGAAAGCTTATACAGCGTTAAGGGAATGTTTGTAAAACTTGGATGAAGGGGACTTCAAAGAACTAGATGTCAAGGAGATCCCAATGAACTTAAAACCATTTACATTCTTTAGGTATTTGAGTTGTGCTTTAATGGAGAATCACTTTTTGTCTTTTTCTACCTACTGCTTCAGTGTCTACGCAAGATTGTGTTGAATAAACACAATATTTCAATGCATAAACTAAATGATGCTCAGAGTATCTTGTTAATGAACTTGTCCAAAATGTTATAAGATTGATATTTTGAAATATTCATTTATACAATAAAGATGATATTTCATTACTTAGCTGAATCTTATTTTACGTTTTCATCTTGAGAGGGCATGATTTCTTCTGTGCATCACATTCCTATAGAATGTTGAATTTGAATAGAATAGACTACATAACGGCTAGCCCATGTGGTAGTATGCTTTGAAATATCAACCAATCTCTAAACTAAGATTGGCCAAAGAACCTGACCACAAAGCCTCATCCCTAAACTCTGGTTGGCAAAAACATCTCACCACAAAGCTTCATCCCTGTAGAATATGCCTATAATATAAATAACAGTACTCTTGGACCTATTTGGAGGGATTGGTTTTGGTGTTATAATGAGCCAATTTGAATTTACGAGACCCATTAGTTGTATCCATTGCAAAGCCGTTTAAGGAGATCCTCAATAAAAACTTAGGCACTGAGGATAAAGAGAGAAGTAGATTGATTGTTTGAACTGTGTGGGATCACAAGGCCTCTTACTATTTGAGGGTCTTTACTTGGCTGTTGTAGAGCTTAACTATGAATGCTGGACTTACCAAGTCTGGTCTTAGAGAGGCACTATGCCCACATTGTGGGGTTATTGAAAAAATCTGGCACCTCTTTTGGAACAGCAGGTGTGCCAAAGTCTACTAGGATCTGAAGTGGGCTTCCTGGGTACTATGTTGGGTTTTTTGGGGGGGAGTTGCTCTGTTAGGGGATTTTGATGTTGTTGCCCCAGCTAACTTCCAAAATGTATGGCATTGTATTAGATTATTTTTTTTCTACTACATCTAGAGGATCACATGTAATGCAGTTTTCAACAACTCCTAGTTTTCTTTAGAATCTTTCCAGTGGGTTGCCGTATGTTAAACTTAAAGCTCAATTTAAAACTAACAACATTATTATTAGAAAAGATACCAAGGATTGCGATCCTCGTGCTCAATCTATTTCAAGGACATTTTTGGTGTCCTTGAGATAGATGTGAGTCAACTTTGTACTTTGTATTTCTTATGTTAATACCAATGTTATCAGACTCTTACTCTTTTAAGACTCTTTTCAGACTCTTCGGCTCTTTTCAGACTCTTTTCAAAGAAAAAATACTCAAAATATGGTAAATTTTGTGCACAAAAAATATACTAATTACATTTTCCAATCCATATAAGTTATAAAACCAGAGTCTATGCAGAAATTCATAAGATCATCTCATAAAATATCATAACACAACATTTGACACTCAATATTTATATCCAAAATTAAAATAGTGAACTGAAAGATGATTCCATGATCAAATTCACAAATATTACTCAATTCAATTACATAACTTATAGTCTCATAACATAATTAGAAAATCAAAATAGATAGTGTCTCCAAGTCCAATCTCGAGTCTCATGCATGACTACAAGAACGCCTAGAATAAGCCCTCAAGGAGCTAGTGCCAACATTGCTAGACTGAAACAACAACTGTGATGCAAGTGTATTTGGTGTTTCCATTTGAGAGAATGGAACACTAGGGAGATCATGAGTCTCTTCATCAAGCTAACTCAAATCATCAGCAGGAGAGTCATCCTCCAAGACCCAATCAGAGACTAGATCAATCTTATCTAATAAAATTGGATCCAGATCCTTTGCCCGCAATTGTTTTGTGAGCATTCGAAGGTTGTAGTAGATGAAGACCAACTTCTCCAGCCGCTCATGCTCCAACCTGTTGAGCTTTTTGGTGTGGATGTGCTCAAATCCTGACCAATTACACTCACAACCTGAAGTGTTGCAGGGCTGACTCAGAATTCTGATGGTGAATTCTTGTAGTTGTGGTGACTCAGAGCCACAATCTATCCACCAATGGGCTGTTACAAAAAAAATCAAAGATTACAAGTTTTGGAATGGCAAACTTGAAAAAAAAAATAGCAAAATTATAATGCGACGATTTGCAAATTGAATTTTACCTAGCATTTTCTTCTCCCTAAGACGTTGAGTTGAGCTAAATCCAAACATGCCGGTGATGATTCCTTGTACATGTCTCACTGCATATTGATTTGGTCTTCCGTGTCTTGATCCGAGTACATCCTCTCAATGGATATCATCACACCTCTCATCACCTCGGGATCTTTTTGAATGTTAGACCCCTCATTATAGAATATGCTCAGATTGAGATATACTCCCACTGCATGCAATGGTGAATGTAGCTGTCTGTCCCAACTGGAATCAATAATTTTCCATATAGGGAGATATTTAAATGGATCCCCCTTATAGAAAGTCTCGATGGCCCCTTTGGCCCTGTCCACCCTCATAAATGTATCCCATTGGAGGTTTGTCCCCATCCATGATCCTAAACACTTTCACAAGGGGCTCAGTCATGCTGACAGCCTCGGTGACTTTCTCCCATAAATTATCTTTAAAGAGAGACATTTTCACAGCAATTGCATCTGGTTTTGTGTTGTCTTTCCAACATAGCCATCGTTGGCTACAAAACATCCGTCTCATTGCTTGGTACTCATTCAAAAGGCTTTGGAGGGAGAGAAAGTTTGTGGCAAAGCGTGTGACAGCGAGGCGACTGAGCTCGCCCTCTGTGAACTCTCTCACAAGGTTCAACACCCAAGCATGGTTATAAATGTACTTGGTTATTTGTTTGCACTCATGTACAATATCTTGCACCCACTCCAACTTCCCTATGTCCTCCAAAATTAGATCTATGCAATGGGCAACACATGGGATCCAAAAAATAGTAGGCTATTGTGCACATAGCAATTTTCCATCTGCCAATAATTTGTGGCGTTGTTCCTAATTACTTCGACAACAATTTTAACCCCAACTTCTTCCACAACATCCGCCAACAATGAATATATCAGATTTGCATCCTTTACATATGAGGATGCATCAATGGATTTCAGGAACATGGTTCCTTTAGGTCAAGCCACAAGAAAATTGATGATGGTTCTACTCCTTTGATCTGTCCACCCATCTGACAAATTGTTCAACCTGTACTCACCCATGAGCTTTTAATGTCTTCCAATTGTGCCTTCACACACTCCAACTCCTCATCTAGATCTTTCCCCCTATGTGCACCATAAGAGGGGGCTTTGTATCCGGGGACAACGTTTGCAATTGCATCTACCATAGGTTGATAAAAAGGAGACTTTGCAAGGTTAAATGAGAGGCTGTCATGGTACCATAACCTCATGACTGCCATATCTGTCTCCTTCCTCCTCTTTTCGTTATAGCTGTCTAAGGTTGGTTGAGATCTTGAGGCCGTGCAAGGAAGAAAGAAAGAAGAGGAGATACTTGGAATTGCTCTAGCATTTGATGAGCAACTAACTGGAGGTGCCATCTGAGATCTACCCATCCCTCCAACTTCAAACTTTGTCCTAACACTCTTAGTATTTTGGTCTTTGATGACATGCAAAGCAGCTTTCATTTCAATTTTGACTTCTGCAGGGCAACCATCACAAACAGTGACATTTTGCACGGAACTCTAGCTAGGTGGTGTTTCAACCTGTTTGTGCCCCCATACATAGTAGTGGGACAGTATTTGCACTTTACTTGGTGATCATCATTTGGAACCACCCGAACACAATGTTCCCATGCCTTATCAACAAGCCTTTTACCTCTGGGCTTAGGTGTCATGGATGAGAATCTGGATTGGCAAAATGTATGGCAGAGTTAGTAGCATGGTGGTCTAGCATCATTTAAAATTTTAATTTTGATTGTCAAATTTAAATTTTTTGTATCCATCCTATAGGCCTGTAGGATGCCATCTCTGCCCACTGGCCCTACACTATAAATTTATAAACAAAAAAACACCTAAGTGACTAAACTAAATAATTGCCCACTTACCTGAACTTTGAATGCTGAAGCCTGAGAGCCTGAGACAGTGACCTTCTTCACAAAGCAGTCTCCTTCACACAGCAACCATTGATGAATTGAAGCCTCCACACAGCAGCAGTTGATGACGATGAAGCCTCCTTCAATTGCCCTCCTAAATGATGATGAACTCAGCCCCCTCACAGTGACAGCGCACAGCACTTTTCTAAGGAAGAAATGGCTCATGAAAAAAAATGGAATGAGAAAGAATGAGGGGAGAAATATCTTTATAAAGACTTCTACCCTCTCAAATGCCTCATTTCCCTCCTAAAATTCCCTCCAAAGCAATGGTGACTTGGTCAAATCACAAGTGCGGGCTTTTCTGGGCGCTTTGTGGGGTCGACTGAGCTTGGGCATGAACCCCCGAGTATAAGGAAAGACTCCCGAGTATTGAAGAGTCTGGCAAGTATTGAAGAGTTTTGAGGAGTCTGGCAAGTATTGAAGAGCTTTGAGGAGTCTTGGGGAGTCAGGAGTATACAGAGGAGTCTGTGGGGAGTGACCCTTTTCGATGGTGACTCTTCAAGACTCGGGAGTCTGAAAAGAGTCTGAGAACACTGGTTAATACAAGAAATATTAATTTGAAAAAAAGAGACGGCAAGTGTGTTCAGAAGTCATAAGAGCTATGTAAGATAGCCCCTGCCAATTGTGTTAAAAGCATTTAAAAATTAAGCAGATTGACTTCCAAAACCCAACCCTTCTTTTCTTGTGGAAACACATTATAGTCAATGCCAAGCCTAGGCAAAGGTTCTAAATCTGAAGGGCTTATCCTTATACCATGTTTAGTCACTTATAATCACCACAATAGCAAAACCATAGTTAACATACTTGTGCTCTACCCAAACTCGCCAAGGCAGGTAACTTGGAGTACTTTGCATAACAGACATATTCAGCAGTATGAAAAAGCCTACGAAGATTCATTTTTATGTAAGAAAAATTAGACAATTGAATAAGTGTACTTGGAAAATTCAGCGAGCAGTCCCCAATACTAATTATGGGGACTGCCGATAATCAGTCAACAAGACTATCACAAGCATGGAGAGGAGTTATTGGCCTAATGCCGTCCTCAGCATACTCACAAATAGTACAGGGAAAATCCATCCTTAAAATATTGAAAATATTTGACCATTCCTTACAATAATTTCACTTAACAAGATTGGAGAATGAATTTTATGCCAGTGTGCCAATCACTGAATATTCAGGGGTTCCTGATTACACCAATAGGAAACCCAATGGGTGTACTTTTAACTTAAAATGCAATGACCAGTTTCTCTTTGTCGCAGTGCAGAATAGGTTCCTTCTATTCATCTGCATCATGCAAAACAAAGCTCTTGATGGGCACATAGCCTGCTTCCTTCATCTGCTCTGCTAATCTGCCCAGCATTGCATATATCTTCTCTGTCTCTGGGTGTGATTTGTCTCCTACAAGAAATGCATGTACCCTGTTCTTTACCTCAATCCAGCTGCATCCTGGCTCCTTTTTGATACCCCTCTCTTTCATCAATACTCTCAATCGCGTTACTTCCGTCCACCTGCCAGCTGCAGCATACATGTTTGACAACAGAACATACATTCCTGCATTATGTGTTTCCAACTCAAAGATATGTTCCAATGCTCGTTCTCCTAGTTCCATGTTGCCATGAATTCTGCTAGCACCAAGCAGTGCACCCCATATCCTTGCATTTGGCTCAATTGGCATGTTTTTCACAAATTCCTCTGCTTCATCTAGGCACCCAGCACGGCCAAGGAGGTCAACCATGCAGTTATAGTGCTCAATTGTTGCAGTAATACCATGATCTACACTCATCGAATGAAAGTAGTGCCAACCTTCATCCACCAGGCCTGCATAGCTACATGCCGACAGAACACCTACCAAGGTAACATGGTTTGGCTTAAAACCCAACTGTCGCATTTGTTCAAAAAGTTGAAGAGCATCTTTGCCACAACCATGCTGAGCATATCCTGCAATCACTGCATTCCATGAAATCACATCTCTTTCAGGCATCTTGTCAAATACATCATATGCATCATCTATGCTTCCGCACTTGCAATACATTGTAATAAGGGCGTTCGCCACAAATACGTCAGACTCAAATCCTGTTTTGATGGTGTCATCATGGACTTGCTTGCCCTGTTCTAAAGCTGCTAGGCTTGCACATGAACTTAGAACACATGTGAAAGTGGACTGAACAGCCTTCATAACTGAATGCTTCATTTGAGAAAACAATTTCAAGGCCTCCTCACCATGATCATTTTGGGCATATCCTGCAATCATTGCAGTCCAAGAGAGGCTATCTCGACAAGGCATTTCATCAAAAACTTGGCGTGAAATCTCTATTTTCCCATTCTGTGCATATCCTGCAATCATTGCATTCCATGATGCAACATTTCGCCTTGGCATTACCACAAACAGATGGGATGCGTCTGCCATCCTCCCATTTTGGGCATACCCTGCAATCATCGCATTCCATGAGATTATGTTCCGTTCAGGCATTTTGTCAAACAGCTGGCGTGCATCATTGATGTTACCATTCTGAGCATATCCTGCAACAATAGCTGTCCATGATATGACATCCCGCACAGGCATTGCATCAAACAGATGGCGTGCATCCAGAATTTTGCCCGCCTGAGCATATCCTGTAATCATCACATTCCATGAAACAGTATTTTTATCAGGCATTGCATCAAACAACAAACGCGCATGCAACATTCTCCCATTCTGCGCATATGCTGTAATCATCGTATTCCATGAAACCGCATCTCGTTCAAGCATTTTGTCAAACAGATGGCGTGCATCCTCAATTCTTCCACTTTGCACATATCCAACCAGCACCGCATTCCACGAAACCAGATTTTTACCAGGCATTATCTCGAAGAGCTGCCTCGCAGTCTCCATACTTCCGCTTCGTGCATATCCTGAAATCAAAGAATTCCACGATATAACGTCTCGCTCAGCCATTTTGTCAAACAACTCATGTGCATCCTTGAGTTTCCCATTACGAATATACCCCGAAATCATTGCATTCCATGAAACCACATCTCGCTCTAACATTTCATCAAACAGTTGGCGTGCATCATTTATCTTCCCATTGCAAGCATACCCTGTGATCATCGCGTTCCAAGAAACAATGCTTCGTTTATGCATTTTATCAAACAGTTGGCGCGCATCCTCAATTCTGCCATCCCGCGCATGTTTTGTTATCATTTCATTATGTGAAACCACATCGCTATCAAACTCACAAGAACTCTTCCTTCCTCGTGGCTGATCTCTTCGTTTAAAAGGGTGGTTTTTTGGCAAAAATCCAGTAGCGGCAATTGTGCCAATTTCTAATACATCACTGCTATTTTGAAGGCAAATACAACAGTGCAATTGCCGGTTCTCAGCTTCATACCATGATTTTACTTTTGGGTAACAGCCTATGGCATTCCTTATCCATAAAATATTTAAACGGGTTTCAGCAGTAGTAAGTACCAGTGTCGTCAGAGGAAGGGAATTAACAACGACGAAGACATTATTACTCTTCATTTCCGGCTCCATAACTTATACAGTGCAATGCCATACAATTTATGGAGTATAAATTTCTGTTTTGATCGTATCAATGAATTTCCCTACAGCATCCTCACTCTACACCCATCGTTGTTTGTGAGACAGCCTTAGATTCAAACTCCACGAAGTAGTATGGTTGGCCACATGCTGGCTGCCATTTCACTTGAATGGTCTGTGGCGAAGGCCATGCTCTGAAGGCTAAGAAGCTTGAAATTGGAAGGACTACATGTTCCAAAGAACTCTCCACCTTTGGATTCATTGAACCACTATACAACACTACGAAATTTTGAGTGATTTACCGACCCCCCCGCCCCCAAAAAAAATGTCCAAGACATATCTCTACTCCACAATATAATCACTTCTGTTCTCAATTTTGACATTGCAAGGTCTAAAGCAACATTCTTCAAAATGTCACTCTAAATTTTGACATTGCAAGGTGTAAAAAACATTCTTGAAAATGTCACTCTAAATGTCTAGAAGTACATCTACATCTAGAAATATATTTAGAAATACATTTGAATGGGCAAAAAAAAATACAATGTCTTTTAAAAACATTATTTTGATACCAAATAAATGCCTAAGCTAATAATATTAAAAATAATAATTATAAGATGTTAATGGGCTTGGTTGGTCTCTTGCATTCTCATGCAATCAAATATAAATGATTTGATGCTTTTAAATGTAGAAGTGAGTTTCGGAATGTAATATTGAAATGAAAAATGTTTGGAAAAGGATATTTGTATGGTATCTTAGGTTTTGGAGTGCCTTTTGAATTCTTCGTGTATATATTATGCTTTGGGGACCTAGCTAAGTGTATGGATGAACATATGTACCCATAGTTTCTCTAGGTGTATGGGTTTGTTTTCCTCAAGTGCTACTCAGAAATGGCAACTGGAATTCATCTATAAAGTCTGATATCTAAAAAATTTCATCAACTGGTTTATGGAATTGGCTTTTTATGGCAAGTTGGACAGCTTCCAAATCTTTGTACAGAATACATATATGTTGGCCACCATCTTGTTGGGGTGGCTCTCACTACCAGATCTAACCCTAGTATTACCTTTTCTAGCTATATTGAGTATTCCATCTTGTCTAGAAAGTCTTCAATGTTGTCATTCCCACAATAAATGGGAGCTTGTTCAGCAAGTTATGTCCTTATCCAACTAACAAGTTTAATGAATGTACATTGTATAGAAGAGAGTTCATGGTCGCTTTCTTTCCAATTATGGTATTTACTATGACCCTATTTCTAATTCATTTATTTGCCAATGCACATGATTATGAAGAGAATTATAGTTCATCTTCTCTCTAAATGTGATTTAATTATGATCATAGGGTGATGTGGCACTGCATCCCCCCTCCCTCACCCATAAGTCTTTATAATTCAAGCATGGGGGTTTTCTCTTGCTACGTCAAAATAAGGTATATAGTGGGGAAATGAAGTATAATTGTATTGGAGGGTGCTATCACCTTGTTAGAATTCATTTGACCTAGGTTTTACCCTTTATCATGGTAGAAATGGTTTAATGCATAAATAATCATTGTGTTCTATGTAAATTGGTTAAGATTAGAATGTTCAATGTGAAGCGGTGTGAATAGGGAGTAGCAAAAGCCCA
>ML796687.1:126519-179111 GCA_009831015.1 Picea engelmannii | reverse complement strand
ATCTTGTATGTTTTTGTGGGCTACATCTCTCAACCAATGTGGTCCACATTGTTTGAGAGATGTGGGCCACATTGGTTGATATGTATTTATATCATAGACCAAAGAGAGTTTTTTTTTAGTTTTTGCACAGAGGGATGGGGGAAGGCCAAGCAACAAGCATATTTACATGACAACCAATTAACCACTATATTAGTAGGATGCACCACTCCCTTGTGGTTTCCCCCATTTCATATGGATCATGATATATTGGAGCTTATATGATGTTGTTGGCCACATATCTCAACCAATGCAACATTGAGTTTTTATATAGAGAGGTATTTATGTTGTAGAGACAATTCCAAGACACAAAGATTTTAGGTGTATCTAACTTAGTAATGAACATTCTGTTTTAGGAAGACATGTGAAAGGGGTATTGTAAATTACTTCCTGTGAGAGTATTTTATTACAAGAACGAATCAAGATGATAAAATATTATAGAGTTATAGAGTATTTCCATTTTTAATATAGTTAAATTATATATTTATATTTTATATTAAATTATATGTTATTAATTATACTCTATATTATTATAAGAATATTAAGGGACCTTTTATTATCAATGAATATTATATTATAAGAATAACCCATTGAGATGAGCAAAGTCCAAACAAGCCAGGTTGACTGGAATGAGTTGAGATGAGGTGAATGAGACAAGATATGATGAAATGAGCTAAGTGAGACAATGCAATATGAACCATAGTGAGATAAGTCGAGACAAGTAGAGTGATATAAAACATGACAAATTGAGCCACATAGGTAAGACAAGCTGAACCGAGCCAACAAGACGAGACAAGATGAGTGGAGTGAGAGAGGATGTGATGAATTCAGTCAATAAAGACAATTATATGAGATGAACCAAACTAAGAAAATGAGATGAAACAAGACAAGCAATACAAGCAAGACGAGATGATACATGACAAGTGAGACAAGATGGGATGAACCATGCCAAGCAAGACATGACAAGATAAACCAAGTTGAGCAAGATGAGTAAGGCACAACTAGATGAACTAGGTTGATCAAGATGCGATGAGATGATATGAGTCATTCAAGTAAGTGGCCCCCAACATCATTATCTCCCTGACATAATCATCTCTCTCCTTGACATCATTGTTTCCTCAACATGATAGTTTCCTCAACGTGATAGTTTCCTCATAATCAATGATAGTTTCCTCTAATCAATGTTTCCTTGACATTATTTATGATAATATGTGATGGGCTACAACATATGTAAAATAACATTACAAATGTTATAGCTTAACATAAGTCATAACATATGTTGGCATTTATTATATATGTTATAGAAATATATATCATACGTTACATAAGATATATTATATATGTATTAAGATATGTTATATTGAATATTATAACATATATTTTCAATGTTGACCATTGAGGATTTCCACATGTGAAGTGAACAATACTGCATTGCAACATAAGAGCAATTTCACATTAGGATAGAGAAATCCCAATAAAAGGTCCCACAACCCAAAAGAGAAACCCACAACCCATCAAAGGATTCCACACAAGGACCACAAAAAAGATAAAACACATTGTGATAGAGAAAAACCAACATAAGATCCCAAATTGAATTAGAGGATCCCAAAGTGAATTAGAGGATCCCACACTCTAGTAGAGGAGACACACGAGTGGCCACAAAGAGGATGTAGGGAGGATCCCATTACAACTTCATAAAACATAGAGAGGATTCCACATAGTAATCCACGGTGCCAAAATATGTATTCCATTTTTATCATTAAAGATTATGTTATTAGTCCATGTCCTTCGGGCTGGTAGGGACTATTAGTAATCAATTTTTTCTTTTGCTATTAACTTGGCACAAATACCAATAAATTTTCAATGTTTTAACCAAAGTATCTGGAAATTCATACAACTCCAGTTGAAATTCAAGCAGTTTAACCTAAGTTTTGAATTGGACCTCTTATTTGGCCTCTTCTCGAGGATGAGGGAGAAGATAGCTTAATTTATCTTGCTTTAAACCATGCATTTGCATAGTGAATTTTTCCCAACAAAGTAATGTTAGAAATTACTCTAGCATTAATTCTTAACATTAAAAGTTAAGATCGAATTTTTGTTGCACTACATAGTCCATAGTGAGCTGATCTACCACTGCCACCTACGCAGCCATGCAAACGTACACGACCCTGCAAACGTGTTGGTTCTTCTTTACTTGCTCAATCTCATACCCCTTCTTTACTTTACCTATTGCTGGAAACTTCATTTCACGTTCTTTCTCTGGAGTTGAATCCCCAAGAAACTATGTCCTATTCCTTGCTTGCGCAGTGTAACTAGAGCTATGATGGAATTTTGAAGCTGGAATGAAACCATGACTAGAGATTTGATGCAAAGACAGAAGCATGCAGATGCAAAGATAAAGGTATACATAGACATAGGTATATATTGTATATACTAGCTTGTATGAACTGTATGTTTGGAATACAATATATATAGAAGCCAATTGATTTCTCCGCTTGTTTTCAGATGAATCTTGAAAGGATCATTTAAAGATAGAATGCATAGATCTGGAAAAACAATGGCGATATGGAAATGATGAATCTGACCTTCACTTCCAAGATCCATAATGCTTGAAGGAAAATGCAAATGGTTGCCCATGTTGGTCCCTTCATAGGTACTTATATTATTTTCTAAAGTGATACAGTTGCAACTAAAGGAGCTCATACTTATCAAAGCGTTTCCATTCTCCACGAAGAAACCCTCACCCTGCAATCCCTAAACGAAATCCCGTTTCTGGACATTCTAAGAAGCGGTGGCGTTGTTCTAGGAGTCTGAATGGACACTGATGCAGTTCTAGCCATATGATTTTTTTGCCATAGGTAGAAGTTCGTTCAACATAGGAAGAAGTCTGTTTTTAAGGCTTATCACTTACACTATAGGACTACTTACACTACAACTTAAGACACCAACTCTTGTGGCTTTTCTCTTTTCAAAGAATGGAGACCTTTTTTCTGAACTACAATAGTAATAATGCCATCATTTTCCCTATGTGTTAGTAGGCTCCTATGTTAGGTGGGATGGATTCTTTTTCCTTTTGCTGGGATAACCCAAGGAGAGCTTGGAGAAAGAAACCGAAGATTGAGAGGGTTGAAAAGATATTCCTATAGAGATGTATTGATTTATAGATTTCTTTGTAGAGATCTAGATCGAGTAGTTAGATAAGTATCTTTGTATAGAGATTTATCCAGTTTATATAAATTTTGAGTACCTATGAATGAACATTACCTTCACCTTATGCTTTCAGTTCACCATAGGATTTTTTTGCTATAGGAAGAAGTCTGTTCTCCATAGGAAGAAGTCCCCATAGTATGTTTTTTCCATAGGAAGAAGTCTGTTCGCCATAGGATGTTTTCGTGCATTCAATTAGAAACCATATCGAGTGCTATAGGAAATTATGCAACAAATTCCTATATCATAACACACAATATGCTTCTTGCACATATCAATGCTGTAAAAATATATTACAGGAGGACTGACAAAAGTCTGGCTTGCATGCTAACGAGACTACTACTTCCATGAAAAATCCATTGAACGTAACTGTGAATAGCTTGAACGGACAAATAACTTACCTCAGATCTAGAAGTGATATAGAAACTAGACTCCTTCGTAGCATCAACCATTTAGAGATTCAAACCCAACAACATCAACTCGTCCATGGCAACAACACTTGAGAAAATGTGTCCACCTGCAAATAACACTTGTCCTTTTCCATAAAAACTATGTTAGGCTACTGCTCCCAACTTTTATCCCTTCGATTGGTTGCCGTCATAACTTCCAATTCCACCTGACACATGTTGGGCTGAAACAGATTACACTTGCTTGGCGGAAACAAAAAAAAAAAATTCTAATCAATATTTCACATGCTTGTAAATTCTCCAAGTTTATTTTTATCTTCTAGTGGAAGCCAACTTATACGAAGTGCATTAACATTTCAAAAACAATGAAAATGTTCCGACTTATGCTGATCGACGCTATGAAGAATAAATTCCCCTTTTTCAATAAAAGATGCACAAAAGAGATGCTGGAGATGATGATGGATCTCAAGGGTCTCACTCTCGAGGCTGAAGAGGTCTGTTTTTGTGAAGTGATGATGCCTGCTATATCAATGACCATAATCTTATCATCAATGGGGGCGTTCATATCTTGCAAAGCCTTCTCCACTGCAAATTCTTTTGATTTTCTTCCTCTCAGGTCCTTCATTGATGGGTTTTCTATTGGAAGTTCCAATAAAATCCAAAAAGAAATGATTTGACAACTAGCTCCTCAATAGTCTGGCCATGGTAGTAGTGATCATGGTTTGCATCTCTGTGGCAACTCCTCCATGTTTTTCATCATCTTTTCTTCACAATATCTATTGTTTTAATAAAAAAATCCTGAAAATTTTGACCGTGTAAGAGCATTATATGATTGATGGTGTCAACCTGTAATGGAATAATCATCCATCTGCAATATCAAAATACATATCCATTTCCATAAGTGTCACAATAATGCATAAATACATGTATATAATCTTAGAATAATATCTCTAATAATGTTGTTCCCATATAAGTGCAGTAAGGGAATTATGCCTTGAAAAAGAATGGAAAATATAACTATAGAGATTGTGAAATATATATAAAAGATATATTATAATATTTATAAAACTTTATAAATTAAACAACTTAATATAAACTCAGATTAAATTGCAACATGTAACTTAAGTAAACCATGAATGCAACGTGTCCCTATAGTTGACATTTGTTATTAGTGTTATTAGTGGCTCCTCCAGGGGCCGTGTAGCTTTTACATGATACATGGATGACTACCTCTACCAATTTGACTGCAAAGAGTGTGCAATCGAGTTACTCCTAAAGCAGAAGAAAGCGAGCTACTACAAGGATGAGCAACGATGAGAGCAAAGGATCTATATATAAAAAACTAGTGCTTATTTGTACTCTATTAAAACTCTTTCACGAGTGACATGTTCAAGTTTGAAAACCACTTGATACACTTTTAGACCTTAACTTGATTCAATTATTAAAACTTTTAAAATTCCTTGATTGTATTGGTCATGGTCTCAGAATTCCTTAATTGTATGGTCATGGTCGCAATATTGGACGGATTACCCTCACGACAAAGACTTGCTGCTCAACAACTCATCTTGTTTTTTATTCAATTTCCATTTCATGATGTTTTAGGAATTTCTCTTTGGGACATTGACGATTTATTAGCGATTCTCTACTTTGAGCTAATCACATTGTCCACTGATAATATCCCTTCAAATTCCCACCTACCTTATGAAATCGAATCGTTTTACAACTTGGTGTATATGTTTAATGCTAACTAGGTCAAGTTGCAAGTATGCAATTAAACAAATGAATGAAAATAAATCCTTGGCGGGTAATCCCTACTCTCATTTTGGTACTCAATTTCCATAAAGTTAGAATCTGTCCATTCTTGTAGAGATGCCGATATTCATGCCACGTGGTAGGCACTAGTTTTTAGTAGCCAATCATGGGATGGGGTTTTATATTATTACAAATATATACTTTTATCAATGGACGATAGTAAGGAGAAGCAATAAGTTGTTTTTATCATTTCATATTTGGTTTGAAAACTATCACAATCTTAACATCTTCAAGATTTTAAAGAAAAGTCAAGGCATGGGTCTATGTTATTAGTCCTTGCCTTCGGCTAGGGACTATAACATTCACCCCTGTGAAATGGTGTATTACATGGTGCTTTTTGTAGCATTAATTAGTATATTTTGTGGAATATTTAAATTATATCCTAAGGTTCTTAAGCATATATTTATTATTTCAAATTTTTAACGAAATACAATACATTTTCTTATTTTTTAAATTTTCTCTATTGAATTTTAGATTGGTTGAAATAATTTGGATGTAACATTATTTTCCTGGTGTATGTGATTATTTTAAATTATTTATTAAAATTAAAAAATATTTTTATAAAACGAATTTAGGACGCTGCACTCGATGCATGTTCAGAAGCTGCAGGCCCTACACTCCATTCTTGTGACACTGCTTGGCTATCTTCATGCATTCTGGTGACGTTGTCTGGCTATCTGCATGCATTCTCGTGTCTGGCTATTTGCATTCATTCTTGTGATGCTTCTTGGCTATCTGCATGTATTCCAGAGCATTCGTTATCTGCATGCATTCCAAAGCATTTTACTTGCCTTATAAAATACTTCGTACTTCGTATCGAATCCATCAGGAAGTGGAGGAGGAGGCTTCTTTTGTTGCAGGAATTTCGAGACCCATCGAGAAATGCAGAGACCAATGTTCTCCACAGTAATCATAGAATTTACACCGAGTGCACTAGGGAAAACACACACCTTCAACTTCTCATTTTTTTCCATTCTCGTCATCGACACAAGAGGTCGCAATATCTACTCCCATTCTGCAGCTTCCCATCTGATGCGTAGATATCAGTGGACACCAACCTGTAGGAATCCATGAGGCTATAATGCACGTCCATATCTCGGCCAACACCGTCGCTTCCTTTGTCCCTGGTTAGAGAGAAAACATGTGCAGTGCACTGGTATTTCATCATCTGTTTCTTCATATTGGCCCCAGATACCCAGGGCATAATGGTGCCGAAGAAACCTGGGGCTAACACGGGCGTTTGGATTATCATGTCGTAGTCCTTCCCATCCCATTTGGCATCTTCCTTGCACATGGCCATAATGATTCCGCCTTTGTAGCAATTACCCTTCGAATCTACACTGGGTGGGAAATAACCCCATACCATCCTAACCAGGTGAAGATGCAGATTTCTTCCAATGTAAGGAATAATAACACAAATTGATTTTTCTTCATTCCGCCTCTATATTAATAAAATTCAATAAATCCTAGTAGTTGTGTTATTTAGCTTATTAATATACATTGTTGAATGAAATTTATAGATATTGTATGTAAAAAAAAATTGATTGTATCGGTGCAGGTTGTAGCTTGATACATAGACCATATAGGCATCCAGCCTGGAAGATCATGTTCCAAACTTTCACTACTGTATAAATTCCAATATCGTTCTTCTATTTTTCACTCTTCTGATACATTCTATGCTTTCTCCAATCGCAGTAAGTACAAATGATGTTTATAAGATAGCATAAGCAATTCAACGAGCCAAGGAAATAAAACATGAATATATTGTTTGTTGAGAATGTTTCTGAGGCACCAGTACCACTTACGAACAACCCATGGGATGGTGCACAGCTGGGAAAGAGCTAACAGACTCCAAGCTTCTATTTTTGTTGATCCAACTTTTCCTTCTTATTGCGAATAAGTCGATTCAAATTATTAGACTCAGAACCATATCGATCGAGGTCGGAATCCATCCAGAAAAGGAAGGAGGGTATGGAAAATGGGAAGTCCTGGTGGTGGACATCCTTCTTATTCTTTTTTTTTTTCTTTTTTTCTTTTAACGTTTTAATGAAATAAAACAATATATTACTTGTAAGGAGATGGAAAAATAGATGCATATATAGTATAAAATCAATGACAATGGAGGATGGCCTCGTCTACCATTTTTGTTTTTCCTCATGGAAAACAAACCCATACTGAAATTCAATGATGTACGTGGGTTGCTGTGGCTAAACAAAACTATACTAGGGCACAAAATTACAAAATAATGATTTCGAGCTATCTCAAATACAATGTAAATAACAAGAGTAAAAAGGATATGAATTTTTAATATCATACTTGTAAAAATATCGTGGAAAATGAGTGTGTTAGTGCCATACCATTGACAAAACACACATGTTCATAGACTTCTTTACCTAGTCTGAAAAGTGACGCTTTTATGTTAGTTATAGAGGCATTGTGCGTATTATATTTGTATGAGATTAATGATATCTGCATTGCTAGTTCCATCACACATTTAAAGTTAGTTAGGAGCATCCTAAATTCTAATAAAAATTCATTTCCTTAATACAGTAACCTTATATCTCCTATATTACGGTGTAGATCGAATTGGCAACACCAACATGGAGTTACCAGTCGAGTTTGAACCCATATTTGAGTCCTCAGTTTTATTTGGATTTGCATCATCGAAGTAACCCCTAGCATGTGAGTTCTTGGTCTTCTTTGGAACTGCATCATCGGAGTAACCCCTAGCATGTGAGTTCCTACTGGCATCACAATCATAAGCAACATCCGAGCCTCCTCTGTCATTTTGGTGAAGCTTTTGGGGAGTAGACATGCGGAGTAGCTTCAACCAACGATATTACAAATCAAACCCATTTATAATGATGAAGGAATACTGGAAACCCAGCTTCGGAGTGGATGGTATTGAAGCTTTGCTAGCTTACCTCCAATGATAAGATATCGTACGAGAAGCCCAAAATGGTACTTTGTAGGTAAAATCTGACCTGCACGGAGACACGGTTTAATGCGATGCTACAGATTCCTCAGATGTTGGTGGCTCATCGCTTCTGTTGCTATTCATTATTCGAGGATAAGCGTCGAAACTGACACAGGAGGTCATGAGTAGAGACATCCAACCTTGCTTGGCTACATGAAAGGCCCCCATAATACTTCCTCCCGTCACGGATTCTATGGAGTAGTGGGAGCTGGGAGTCCCCCCATAGGTAAAGAGAAAACTAGGAATAGACCAGGACAAGCCACCCTTTAATAAAGGTAAATCAATAACTCGAGTAGGTAACTAGAGAAAGCATGCCAAGCTTGAATGCTCACCACGATAAGAGATTGGTTTTTCTTTCCAAATGACAACGCAACTTTCTCTGCAAACTACAACACAAATTTCTCTGCAAGTGTTTTCGCCTCAACGTAGAACTGCAAAGGAATAATGCAGGAAAGCTAGTTATCGCTTCACTTAGCAAGGTTTCACTCAAATCCCTGACTCAGTTTTCACCCGTAAGAGTGGCGACCAATCACCACCGTTAAGCTAATATTCCACTGCTCACTTGCACTACCTTCCCTCAACTCTCATCGGATATATTTACCTCTCCACCTTCTTTCTCTTTGACCTCCCATATAACCTCAACAGACCCTTAGCCCTGCTTTTCCCTTCAGATGGCCGGATCCCCCTCAATATTTCCTGGAAATGGAACTACTAGTGTTAGTGGTGGTGCTACTTCTCGTTCTGCCTCTGCATTTGATCTGGGTAGGAAAGAGAGATACTGTAGCCAACCATACACCTATCAACCCTACTTAATGTTTGCCCATTAACTAGGGATTCTCTTTCAACATGATTCTAAACCAGGCTCTATCTACCTACAGGGTTCCTCTTCAAACAATAGATCTTCTATGAAAATATGAAGCCTCTCGTGGAGTCGCGGGGCACCAGAGCCTCTACGGACGACGTACGGATGATCGAACCCAGGTAGGTGATAGCATGTGGAATTTTTCTTTGTCTTACTCACGCTGCCTTGTATCAGTGAATTAGACGGGTGGACAACTCTGGCCACCCAAAATTAAAATAACAAGCTCTGACCACTCTGGCACAATTAGACTGTTAACATAATTAATTTTTGGAGGGCCTTCCTTTCAAGGCATATTGGGAACAACAGTCTAGTCCATCCTGGTAGCCACCTTTGCTTTGGTAAACATAGATGGTGATTTGGTGCCATCAGAAATGGGAATCGAAATAACTCTCCCTTTTCCACTTGGCCTGCAAGGAGGAGGAGGGCCACTGTGCGGAGGAGAGTCCCACATACCATTTGCATTTGGTTCAGGATCGTTCGCTGATCTGTGGCCAGGAACCGTGAATGACCAGTCCCACCAGTTCTTTACGTTGTTTGGAAAATTGTTATGACAACATTGTTTCTGTGTTCTTTGCTAAAGTGGAACGTTGTTTTCAATTGGTGCTTTGTATTTACACTTTATTAAGGCAGGGACTAGCCACTGCGTGGCTATCTCACTTGTTCTTCATAGTCTCTTCAAAGATCTTTATTCATAAGAGGCCGTATTTGTGATTTTTGGTAATTAAAAAAGGGCATAAGGCATAACACATTTTTTGGGTAATGTTTTAAATTTTTAGTTTATTAATGTATTTAATTTAGTTAGTTATGATACTTTTTTCCCAGGGTTTGTGTAGAGTACATGTTAATCTATTTTCAAGATAGTATTTTCATTCGTATATGTTTTTTTTTGGAATTCATTGTTATAAGATGATTCCAAACTAATGGTTGATATAATTATGGTTACATTGTTATATATTATTTTAAAGTAATTACTCAATAGTAAGTATATATAATTTCAGTCTTCGAGGTGTAGGATAGTTGGTGACAGAGTGTGTTGTTAAGGCACTCTGTGATGTTAAAGTCACCGGTTCGAAACTTGCGGGGACAAAAAATCCAGCCATGTTAAGGGTTGGTGTGGCTCAGGCCAGGTGTGATCCCTGGGTTATTTTGACGGCTTAGATGCCCCTGAGTCGCGGTTTCTTAGCCATAGGTTAGTCCTACATGTCACAGACAAACTAACACAAAAGAAAGTATATATAAATTCAATAATATCCAATAATCAAGTTATTTATGTTAGTAAAGTATATATAATTCAATAATATCCAATAATCAAGTCATTTAGGTTAGTAATCTTTATTGTGGGTAGATCATTCTTGAATTCCTAGTTGAAATGGTCTTTATCTTAATATTTATATTGCAAATTCCATTTGTTTTAATTGGTTTATTCACGATGTTCTAGGTCCCAATCCAAATTTGACCTTTGTCACTTTTGTAGATACTTTTCCATTTTTCTACTAACATATTCCTTGATGTGATTATAATGTCTCATTCTCATGTCAAGACTTGAGAAAAACTAAAATTGTCCTCTAAAAATTTCACTTGATAGGAGAAAGAAACCTAGTTCTTCAATTCAAGGATACTCTCAATAATTCATTTGCTAAGTTGAATCCAACCCTATACTTACTCATGGATTTTCTATGTTGTAAAGATCCTAAATCAAACTTAAGCATCCACTTCAAAGTTTTGGGTCTAATAAGTAGATCTTTGATTGCAAAATATTCTCTTTCTCCACTCTTATTCACTTCCTCCTGTTAATGTTTATGCCATTATTATAGTTCTTTGCATTTCAATAGATAAGAGCATAATATGAACAAGATCACTGAGAAATACACGTTCACAAGAGACACAACATTTATCCTGGGAAACCCTCTAGGGGAAGAAAACCTAGCAAAAACTTCCTTATCATAAATAGCTTATGCAATGTTCAAGAGATAACTCAAACCAATATAGAAAGTCCTCCCCAAGAGATGTGCCACTCTTCTTCTCCTCTCTCCAACTGGTAATTGCAGCTTGCCTCATGAGATAATGAGCAAGTGAGTTGTGTGTTAGAAGTGAGGCACTAGACTCTTATTTATACAAGACTGACACGTGTGAAAGGTCACCACTGGCAGGGCCGACCTCTCACTCTGGGTGGGTAAACCCACCTTTAATTAATTCTGGGTCTTCCATAATAACTGCTGGGGCCAACTTCTTATTCTGCACTTTGTAATTGTCTGATGACCAATCTGCAAAACGAGATTTGGTCCTTATACAATTATCGACATGATTAATCCATAATGGGGATTAATCCAATAACAATAATAATAATAATGACATGATTAATCCGCAATGGGGATTTAATCCAATAATAATAAGAATGCTCTTCGTAGTTACATTATTTCAACACTCCCCCTTAACAAGAAGGGTATTCTTCATCAACATCAGGCGAGAGAGGTCTGCATCATCAGTGGCATCTGGAGGACAGTATCATCAATATCATCTTGAAACATTGTCTAGCACATTTACGAGTCATTGGAAGTTTTCTTCATCAACAACATCATCATTCTTAAAAGAATGCTATCATCATCTGCATCAAATATGTATTAGTAAAAATGATACCTCATCACAGCACTAGGCTGGCACATCACAATACTACACTATCTCAATGTCACAGTGGTTAAGCTGGTAGCTTAGTGTTAGTCGCATCTTGCTTTACGTCTAACAACTAGGTCAGAAGAAAGTAATATCATCATCTCGCTTTACGTCTAACAACTAGGTTAGAAGCGAGGAATCACAACGTCATGCTTTACGTCTAACAACTAGGTAAGAAGCATGACTCATCTTGCGTTACGTCTAACAATGAGGTCTGAAGAAAGGAACACATCAACATTTCACTTTACGTATAACAATGAGGTCAGAAGTGAGGAATCATCTTGCTTTACGTCTAACAACTAGGTCAGAAGCATAACTCATCTGGATTTACATCTAACAACGAGGTCGGAAGCAAGGATTACACAACGTCATGCTTTACGTCTAACAATGAGGTCAGAAGCATGACTCATTTTTCTTTATGTCTAACAATGAGGTCAGAAGCAAGGATCACACGAGATCATGCTTTACGTCTAACAACGAGGTCAGAAGCATGAATCATCTTGCTTTATGTCTAACAACGAGGTCATAAGAAAGGATCACATGGCGTCATGCTTTACATCTAACAGCGAGGTCAGAAGCATGACTCATCTTGCTTTACATCTAACAACGAGTTCAGAAGTAAGGAATACATCTACTCCCCCTTTCAGGTAGGGTCCTTTCGGACAATACCAAGCTTATCTCAAAAGTGTTCAAACTTTACACGAGATAGAGGCTTAGTCAACACATCAACAACCTATTCATCCATGCTAATGTACTGGAGCTTCAAGGCTCCTCTCTGTACCATGTCGCATATGAAATGATAGCGGATCTCTATGTGCTTTGACCTGTCGTGGAACACAGGATTCTCTGTCATTTTAATACAGCTTTGATTGTCACATAGAACCGTGGTTGCTCTCATCTCTAAATCAAATAGGCCTGTCAACAACTTTCGAAGCCATATAGCTTCACAGCTAGTAGAACATGGGGCAATGTACTCTGCTTCCGCTGTGCTGAGAGAAATACTGGATTGCTTCCTACTCTGCCACGAGATCATGGCTAATCCCAAACTAAAACAACATCTGGAAGTGCTTTTTTTGTCAGCGACGCTTCCTGCCCAATCTGCATCAGTATATCCACTCAGTGTGAAGTCATGATCTCCATCATAGTTGAGACCATAATCCATTGTACCTTTAAGGTACCTCATCACATGTTTTGCAGCCACTAAATGAACACGTCTGGGCTCTACTAGAAACTGACTCAAGGTGTTCACTGCAAAACAAATGTCTGGTCTGGTGTTCATCAAGTACATCAACGATCCAATAATCTGTCTGTACAGAGTGGCATCTATCAAATCTGATGAAGTATCGACCAACAACTTCAACTTTGCTTCCATGGGAGTATTCATGGACTTGCATTCTAGCATGTCGAATATCTTTAATACTTCGACCGTGTACTTCCCCTGGTTAAGGAAGATTCTCTCTGGACTATGCCATACCGTAGGACCTAAGAAGTAATGTATTAGGCCAAGGTCTTTCATTTCAAATTCTGCGGCAAGTCTCTATTTACATTCAACGATGAGCTTTTCTTCTCCAGTTAAGAATAAGTCATCCACATACAATAATAGTATTATTGGTTCATTATCCATAATATTGAAGTAGAGATTTGAATCTGCTTTACTCTTGGTAAAGCCCAAGCTTGTCAAGAAACTGTCTATATGGCCATACCAAGCTCTGGGAGCTTGCTTCAATCCGTATAAGGCTTTCTTCAATCGATAGACATGAGACTTCTTGTCTTCAACCTCAAATCCTTGGGGTTGCTCTATATACACTTCCTCTTCGATAACACCATTCAGGAAAGCTGTCTTCACATCCATCTGGTGAAGCTTCCATTTCATATTGGCAACAAGAGCTATAATGGTTCTGATCGAAGTGTATATGGCCATAGGAGCGAATGTCTCTTCATAGTCGATTCCTTCCTTCTGGGAAAAGCCACGAGCGACAAATCTTGCTTTATATTTCTCAATACTTCCATCAGCAGCATGTTTTATTTTGAAGAACCATCTGTAGGATACCCTATCTTTATTCTTTGATCTGGGAACTATTTCCCATACTTTGTTCTTCATTATGGATTGGTATTCCTCTGTCATGGCATCTGCCCATTCCTTCTTTTGAATGGCCTCTTCAAATCATGTAGGTTCTTCATCAAGTAGTTTGTACATCAAAGCCGTGTAACTGGAGAATGGCTTTGGTCTTTTCACCTATCTCGTGGTTCCTTATAGAACACCATACTTCTCTCCATCTTGAATAATCTCTCTTGCCCAAGCAGGCTTTCTTTTATGGGAGAAGGTCATTTGAGGAGGTTCTTGAAATTATGTTATATCATGATATTCAGGAGTCTCCTCATCAGGGGAAGCTATGACTTCCCTTACAGGTTCCGCAGCTCTAGGAACTTCTCTCACAGATTCTATAGTCCTGGGATTTATAGGTTCCTCTTCATATACTTCTTCAAGATGGCATCTTCTCGATTTCTTAAGTGCTTCTTCTTCATCAAAGGTCATGTCCTTGCTGATCTCAATATGGCGGTGACTAGGTATGTAGATTTTGAAGGCCTTGGATACTTCACAGTATCCCACCAATATTCCCTTCTTTCCTGAAGGGTTCCGAATTGTTTCTTTTCTCTTTCGGTATACGAATAAACACTGGACAACCAAATATTTTGAGATGGCTTACCTCTAGCTTCTTTCCGATGAACATCTCTTCTGGTGTCTTGAGCCCAAGTGCACTATGGGGCAATCGGTTCTGCACATAAACAACTGTCATTGCTGCTTCTTCCCATAAGCACATAGGAAGATCTTGATCTTCACAGGTTCCAGCATGGTTCTGTTCTTCCGTAAAGCTACACCGTTTTGTTGGAGATCTTGATCCCAACGAATTCATTTAAGGTATATTTCCCTCCATTATCTGACTTGAGTATCTTAATCTTCCTTGCAGAAGGGTTCTCTTATCAAGGCTTTGAATTCCTTGATCTTGTTGAATACTTCAAGTATATCCAGGTCTTTTACGAGAATAATCATTAATGAATGATACATAGTATACATACCCATTATTGGAGGATGATGGCATTGGGCCACATACATCTAAATGAATGAGTTCTAGGACTCCTTCTGCCTTGCTGTCCCTCTTCGAAAACAGGTTCTTGACGTTCTTCCCTTGTGCACATCCATCACATACGCCTTCATGGTCACCTTTGAGTTTTGGTAAACCTGTGACAACTTTGCATATGTATGGTAGTTCCTTGTAGTTGATGTGAGCTAATCTTCTAGAGTTCACATGGATTCTTCAATAGCGTGGGTCATGGCAGCTTCTAAGTGACCCACCTTCTTCTTTTCCACTAATGATTTCTTCATTTATGATTTCTTCTTTTGCATGTTTCCTTCTGCAACCTTTGTTATAGCTTCCTCATGTGACCTAGAGCAAGGTCAACAAAACAACAAGCAAGAATAATATCCTTCTTGATAATATAAAGCAATAGCACGAACAATCATCACAGTAGCTCCTTTAGAGATTATTACTTATAATTTAGCAAAGATTAAAGGTAAGGAATACAATACGAAATGGGGTCAACACTGACCAAGCATTCTTCCATGGCAATCTGAAACTAACACACAAGGTTTCTCCTTTGAATCTTGATTAATCAAACCTGGAGCCTTGTCCTCAAGAGTGAGTTCCTGCTTTTCTTCCAGGTCTACTTCACTCAAGTGACGAGTACTTTCTTCAACCTGTTTGTTGTACTAAGACAATATGCTATCTTGACAAAAGGTTAGGTTAGAGGATAATCTCTATGATCAACTTTTAATCCTTCTAATGATTTGATCATAGCTTCAACATGAAACACTGATCAAGATAATTTCATAACAAATAGATGCATATTAGAATAATCACACCTGGGTTGCATCATTCCTCTGAATGTTTTGGATCTTGAGATCCTTCTGGATCTATGGCAAAAGATCCCTTCTCCTACAAATACTCTTTAGGGTTTAACCATTAACCATATGTGAGTACATACATCGAATAACATTTGCAGGTAGTGGCTCCATCTGGTAGCAGTGGTAATCATTACCGAAAACTTCAAGAGTGATTGCAACTGGTTTTGCGGCTGCAACTGCAATTGTAACTGGTTCTGAAACTGCAACTACAACTTAGGGTTTTATGAGGAAACCCTAATTTTTCAAACTTCAAATTTTGAAATTCTGATCCAGGGGATAGATGCGCCGAGCTGAGGCAAGTTAGCGGGTGCAGTCGAAATTTCGAAAATCCAACTTTTACCCCCTCAAACTTGATCTGTGGATTTCTGGACTGGTTTTCTGGTACTTCTGGTACTTCTGGTACACTGGTTTTCTGGTACTTTGTGAAACTAGGGTTTCTATTTCCAGGAGATCTAGCCACTGAAAAGGTGCGCTCTAAGTACCAAAATGATCCTCAGGGGAGGGCGCAACTTTCTAGGATGTTGGGGAGCTGAAAATACTCACTTTTGCAAAACCCTAATTTTTGGGTACGGTAATAGTGATGTTTTTCCTCTTGCAAATTCTTCTTCCTTCAGGTTGGCTCTGATACCATGTTAATGTTTATGCCATTATTATATTTCTTTGCATTTAAATAGATAAGAGCATAATATGAACAAGATGACTGAGAAATACACATTCACAAGAGACACAACATTTATCCTGGGAAACCCTCTAGGGGAAGAAAACCCAGTAAAAACTTCCTTATCATAAATAGCTTATGCAATGTTCAAGAGATAACTCAAACCAATACAAAAAGTCCTCCACAAGAGATGCACCACTCTTCTTCTCCTCTCTCCAACTGGTAATTGCAGCTTGCCTCATGAGATAATGAGCAAGTGAGTTGTGTGTTAGAAGTGAGGCGCTAGACTCTTATTTATACAAGACTGGCATGTGTGAAATGTCACCAATGGCAGGGCCGACCTTTCACTCTGGGTGGGTAAACCCACCTTTAATTAATTATGGGTCTTCCATAATAACTGCTGGGGCTGACTTCTTAGTCTACCCTTTGTAATTGTCCGATGACCAATCCGCAAAAGGGGATTTCGTCCTTATACAATTACTGACATGATTAATCCACAATGGGGATTAATCCAATAACAATAATAATAATAATGACATGATTAATCCGCAATGGGGATTTAATTCAATAATAATAAGAATGCTCTTTGCAGTTACATTATTTCAACACCTCCTTCTATTGCAAACATAATTATACTCTAGTATTTGTTGGCCTTAGTTTGGTGTTCGAGGAACTATGCATTCACGTGTATTTATTCAAATTTTATTTGAGGTTTCTTGAATCTTATATATTTTCTTCCAAAGTATAGGAATTTTTTTGACCCCTACATGGATTGCTAGATCTCCCTTTCCAATTTGTGCTCTATGTACTATAATTTATTTCAAAGTTGTGGAAAGTTTTGTAAGTTGAGTATACTTCCTAAGTTTTGTGGTAACCATTGTAGGCTAGGCTAACTCTCCTCCTTTGTCTAGTGTTTTCTTCATCTCCATAATATCATCCAAACACTTCTTGAACTTTAATGTTTTAGGATTGTTTTTCTTTTCCAATACTTATTTTCTTTACAATATTATGTAGCACTACCTAAATCAGTGTACACTAGGAACTCTCCAAGATGGAAATAATATAACCTATGGTTTTCTTCAAAGAAAGCCAATTTGACTAAATTTGGTCTTATAAGCTAGAATCTAGACTATGAGAGTGTGAATATCGGTGCTTCCAAAGTGAAAACTTGGATTCTGAAAGTGTGAATATTGGTGTTTCAAATATGTGAATTTAGTTATGAGAGTGCAGATTTTTATTCCCAAAACTATGAATTTCAGATTCCAAAAAATGTGATTTTCGATTTGAAAGTGTGATTTTCAATTCCAAAAGTGTGAATATCGAATACTAAAAGTGAGTATATGGATTTCAATATTGTGGATTTAGATTCCTAAGTATGTATTTAGAATTTCGATATTAAAGTCAACATTTTATTTATGTATGTGCATGCATATCACCATGCCATACATTGCTCAATATATCAATATTACAGGGACTAAAAAATAGAAATGATTATTGCCATTGCATTAAATAATTATACATTTTCATTAAATACTTCAAGTATAGTACAAAAAGAATGAATGCTATCATCATATATGAGAACACATAAAATCCATATGTACAAAATGAGAAATATGATTCAATCCCATCTACCAACTTTGTCACCTTATCTGCAAATATTATAACTATATTACTATGGAAACATATAAAAAAATGCACATCTTAAGTGAGGATAGAAGAGAGAAACTAACCTCCAAGAGTTTTAATAGAAGTTTTACTAAAAAAATATTATTTATGCTTAATCTTGGGTTTCTTACATTTTGATACAAGTCATTACAAAAAATTAAGCCTCGAAAGTTCTATTTTCAAATAACGTCTCATTCATGGGCATCTATCTCATCTCAACATTCTATTAATCCATGTGTGCTTATTGATACTTAATTGTTTCAAATCCCTTTTTAGCAATTTTAACTTTATTTCCATTCCATCATGCCTTTGGTGACCATGCCCATATGATGATATTAACATTAATGGGAATTATTCCTTTTGTTCCAACAACACAGTGTTGAGTATTTTTAGACAATTCCATACAAAAAAATGTTTACCTTTGATGTTCTAGTGGGGTTCAACCATTCAAAATTTACCTTTAAAGAGTGGATATTAACATTTGAATCTTGATAAACATTTCTTTTTCCATACATAACATTATTGCACAATCTATATTTGGTGACCGTACTATGAGAATTCATCCCTCAACAACATCATACTTTAGAGATTATTATTCCCTAGGGATTTTATGTAGTGAGGTCCAACCTATTGATCCTCAATATTGTTTTTCTTCACCTTTATTCCTAATAACTTATGAAGTTTGTGATTATATTTTTTGTCGAGGATGAACCTTCTAATTGGTCACCACTTAGTGACACGTGGTATTGATCCATGGTTTTGATTAGTTAAGAATTGACTAAATCTAATTAGTGCATGCACAAAGAACCCCAAACTTATGCACATTGCTCCCCAGAGAGTCTATATATTGTACTCATGTCAAGCATTAATATACAAGTGAAATTGGAATTGGTTCTTCAACAATATTGTCTTTTTGAATGTTATTTCATTTTCTATTCTTTATTTTTTCTTGCAATTTTGCTAGTGTAGTTTTTTCTCACAACTAGATCTTGGATTGTGCTTAAAATCCTACACGACATTAGAACACTAGAGTGGATTGTGAGGAAAAGTAAAATTGTATGGCAGGTTTTTTTAAATATTGAACAACCTAGAGAGAATGGAACAACCATCTACATAATTGATTCTTACCCCATTCAATTACTTTGAATGGAAACCCAAGATTATAATTTTGTTAAGGAGTAAGGGGATATACATGGTTACTATGGGGACATAAGTTGAACCCAATTCAACTGTTGAAAAGACAAAGTAATTCAATAGAATGGATGAGGCCTATGGGATTCTATGCTTTTCCATCTCTCCAGATTTTCTCTTTCATGTTGAAGCTTGTTCAACTCCCAACAAAGTATGGACTAAGTTGGATGGATTATTTGGAAAGCATGATGAACTGAAAGGACATCTATTCAAGAACGAGCTCATATCTTTGAGCCCAAGCAACTTCGAGACCCTACAAGAATAATTTTCCAAGTTCAATATTTTTCTTCAACATATTGAAGCTTGTGTCATTGATAGAAAAGAGTAGCAGATTGTCCTCTCAATTTTTTGCTAGGGCCCGAGTATTCTTTGTTTATTTATTCTTTCCACACTACAAGGATTTCTATGGGAAAATCTTGGAATATTCCCTCTATGGATGAATTAATAGAATCACTCATTCAAAGAGCAGAATAATCTCATCCAAATGGGGGCTCTAAGGAAATCCACGGCTCATGCTCTTGCAGTGCAAGATGATAGCAATAAGAACAAGCAAAAATCAAAGGATCTTGATCACATAGATGAAGAAAGAGTTGAATCCTCTAAGGAGACATTGAACCCCAAGGGAGGAAATTCTAAGAAGGAGAGAACAAAGTGCATCTACACAAAGGGTTTAATCTTGAGAGTTCTTGTATGGTGAAGAGAATTGATCTTATGGCGAGAGTACTTTAGTAACACAACCTTGCAGATTACATATCAGATAGTGTCAAGAAGAAGAATGAATACAATCCACCATATTTAGAATACCATCAACATCCTATTGTAGATCTGAATTTCAAGCTAGGGAGGGTACATCATACTTTATAGGAAACTAGTGAGCTAGTGGGAGAAACGAGCAAGTCACAAAGACATAGTTATCAGTTTTTTGGTACTGTATGAGCACTCACTGATATTATAAGAATGTACAATGCTCAACCAATAGCCAAGGTATTCTCACATGATTGGGAAAGACAGATCCAAGGAAAAATACATGATCAATTTGTTTATTTGCAACACCATCCTTCTGCATAGTAGACATAGTATGCATTATATTTTGAGGGGGGGTTTTCTTCCCACTGGGTTTTCCCTCTTTACCTTACCTTTATGTTTTGCATAAGTTATTTATACATGAGTACCTAAAATGGATGAAAATTTCTGAGACTCATACATCATGCGTACTCCGAGGTTGTGATTTAGGGGGGTGTTGGAGTACATGCACAACATTCCACTTTTCAAGGGACATCCATTTTTAGCCATTATTAAAATTTAGGGGGTTACCTATGTTGTAGGAAAATCTCCCTGCGGACAGGTAGATTGCCTCAAAGAGATAGACCCTACTCTAAGACAGAAAGTGCTTAGTGTGGACACTGACTTCCTTTCAAATCCATAAAAACTAGCACATGAGAAGGAAGGAGAACAACAATACCTTTTTATCGATGTTTATCCCTGCACGCTCCAGATCGAGCTCCGAACTTTCGCTCCTCGCTGAGTCCTGTAGACAAACAAAGTACAACCGCTTCCTACTCTATTGATGTTAGCTTGAAAACAGATCTATCTATCAATGATAGGTTCAAGTGAGATCAGACACAAACTAGAAAGAAACAGGCCAAACATGTCATATTGATGAGAATAACGACAACAGTACTTACAATCGTAGATGCGAATGCGACAACTTTGTCAAGTCCCCTTTGTCTAACCCTTGCTCGGAAGATCCAAAACCTGGATGATAGCAACTTCACTGATCACTTCTCCTTTGACTGACTGTGTGTTCCCTATGAGATCATAGGTTTGATGCTAGCAATTCTTCCCCTTATCACCATCATAGAGCTTTCTTATATAGGTTAAGAGGAGATTAACCTCTTGAGTTATCTTTAGAACAAGTTGAGGAACTTCCTCCTTAGATCAGGGATCCCTTGATGGAACCAAGAATTTGAATGAAATTGCCTTCTAAACTTGAAGGATCCTCCCCTTATTCTCCTCAATGGGCCAACTACTGCCTCAGATTAGGCAGCGCTCCCTCAAAAGGGGCATCAGAGTGCCGTAGCGCTCTCTAGGAAGCTTGAGGGTAGCGCCAGTGCTCCAAAGGTGGATAACGCTCCTTCAGAGGGGAAGACAAGCGTTATAACACTCCCTGAGGCCTTATAGGGGAGCGCCAACACTCCTAAGGCTGATGTAGGGGAGTGCTCACCCTCAGAACCTTTGTTTAAGAGCTATTCTCAGGTGATAAGAGTTCCTTGTCTTTAGTTAACCAGTTCCCCTTCTCCAAACCAAGTGCATGAGATGTTTTAAGTGCCTCCTTAGTGTCATTGTTATAGAAGTATGCTTGAACAACATTTGCGACACTTGTGAACAACTTGCGAAAGTTGTAAGGAAGATGCGACACTTAAGACAATTGAGAGGAACATGCGACACTTATCCAGTTGAGTAATTTTGACGTGTAACAGATTGCCCCCCAAAGTATGAAGTTAGAAGATGTGAACTAATAAATGAAATGATTTGTAGACATACAAGCAAGGGTATAGACTCGGAGAACCTGATGGAAGCTGCACACAAACATCCAACAAATATCATGACATATTTCAAATCCCAAGGCAGGCATACCTATGCTTGGGTGATCAAGACTTGCAAGATATGGCCGCCATAAAATACACTGCGGATCCATAATTGTATTGATAAGAAGGTATAGCCACCAAAGATACAACGTGGATCTATACTTTGATGACTCGGATTGATCGTAGCCACGAAGAATACATAGTGGATCTACGAGATGACAAGACATAGCCACGACCAATACAAAGTGGATCTATGTAACAATATATGTGTCATTTGTCCAATAGAACTCCTTCGCAACCTGGGCAAAGCGTATATCAAAGTGATTGCTCAACCCAGGGTCTTCCTACCAATCCCAATATGGTACGAATCTAACCATGTGAACAGATGTTTTGATGTCGAACATGGCAGAAACCACTTGATTACTGGTCAATGGTGTGAACCGTTAACAAGTGCGAGGGAGATCACCATTAATGTCAATGATTCCCAAGGTACCTTAGTACATTCCAGCAAATATGAATAGATGAGCTGAGTTCGAACATCCGTGGAATCATCCGATCAGAGGTCAATGATGTAAACCTACTGTCGAATGTGAGGAGGCCTGCCATTGAGGCATGCAGGTCCCAAAGTACCAACTGGTTTCTAAGTCTGATCCCCGGATAATGTGTTGAAGTTGATAGGAATAGACTTGTTGAGGGAGGGCCTTGATGTATCCCCCATCAACGACATGAAATGAATATAGAGATGTGATTGGTAGATCAAAAGAACATGGACTGATACGGGTTTTGAGGCAAGATATTTGGGATGGTTGACTCTATAGGCGGATACTTCCCTTGAACATCGAGGCACAACAGCAGAAACATGACATGGACCAAAAATTGATGATGCAATGGATACTGTGACTTGCGTCGGGTGACCCAAAGGAGTGAAAGGAACTCAAAGGATTGGCTCAGTGAAGAGGTTCAACGGATTATGATGTATGCATATGACAAAGTGCCATGTTCAAGGGTGACTCTAAGAATTGCTGGACAATGTTCTTAAGAGACTTCTTGGCTTTCTCCTTTCAATTCTTTCCCCCATCCAGATAGATGAGTACACATTTTTGATTTAATGAGCTCAAGGAGGATAACACATGCTCGATATAACTCACCTTCGGTAAGTTCCTCTTCCTTTGTTTAATCAACCGGAAGAAGTAAGGGGTCGGTCCCATATGGGCCTGTCGATGTGTGTTTTAACGAGTCCAAAGACAGAAAACTTGAAGGATTTTTGGGATTATAGAGTTTGGAAAAACACTCAAAAGAGAAATCTCTCAGTTCCTTTTTCGTACAGTAGTCCAACGAGACCGAAAAAGAGATAAACTATCGCTCGAAAGGCGCCCTTTCTAACCTTTTAAGGAGTGTGAAAGGAAGCAAGGTCACTCGACAATTTTTTCATATTTAGAGAGTCTGAAAAGGGTTTAAAGTAGACTCTAGGGGGGTTCCTTTTTCATGTGTTCGTGTATCTGTACGGGTCCGAAAAAGAGATAAAATTTTACTCGGTTATGTTCTCATATTATCGATCTCGAGAACGAGCTAAGACTATGCTCATAAGTGCGACAAAGTGAATAATCCACCAGGACTGCCAGGAAACCTGCGATGCCAAAACTACAAACCAGGGTTTAGTGAAGCATATTGTTAGAGAAACCCATAAATGATCATACCTTATGAAAAATGAAAATTTATAAATAACAATACATCGAAAATTTCATTTACCATTTCATTTTGCACAAGGATTTTTGAGTTGTGGAGATTCTCATTTCGAAGTGGATCTTGTTTTGTCTACTGCCGGAGCTACGGTTGACCATTTCGCTTGCCATTTGGACCAGGTAGATATCCATCTCTTCTTCTTTCAATTACATGGTTTAGTATTCATTTTCATAGCATCATTTATTTTAAAATATGAAGCCCTAAGTTGCCCCAAACAGAACCAAATCGGCCTCTTTGAAAATCAATGGAAAAATGGGATTCTTTTTGCAAAAACTTTCTAGAAAAGGATGGCTAAGATGCCAATGCCTCAATAGTCAATTAGATAGGTCGTTTTTTGGCAAGGAATATGTGATAAAACCCCCATGTATGCCCACACAACCATAAATAAACCGTTTACATTTGAAAACGTTTCATGGTTATATGATGGATGTTAAATGGTTAAGAGAGGGCGTGGTGGTTATAAAAGAGTGTGTGGTCACTTTTAAATGATGTGGGCATCTTATTTCATGTTTTAAATTGCTTTTGAAAATTTCCGAAATTGCCAAAACGTGGAAATAATGAATTTCTTTATTTTTTGTTTTGTAGGTAACTTCGGCGACCATGATCGAGTGGAAAGAAAGAGAACATGAGATGGATGACTTAGCTGCCTTGCAGAGTCCCCACACATGAGCCGCGTTGCGAGCTTGTGGCTTGCTCAAATTCTTCAAGTTGCAAAAAATGAAGAAATAGATTTTATTGCTCGAGCATATGATCGGCCTATGGGATGTTGCAGAGCAAGGATTCTGGAATGGCACACAGCTTTTAACCATTGAGTTAGAAGACGTGTATTTCTTGACTGGCCTCTCGAAAAGAGGGGTCCCCATATCTTTCTCCGGGCAGAGGGGGATACCTGTACAAGTGGACGTGTATCTGGCATGCCACTGTATCCCAGGAGCAAGGCTGGTAGGGTGTAGAATCCCTATCAAGGACATTCGAGAGATACCCCTCCGATATATACTATTTTCCATCACGAGCATGACGGGAAGTACTAGCGTGCATCTGGAATCAAGATCGTAGGTGGCTTACGGTGTTCAGTGTTTGGAACCAACACTGTTCAACTAGAGTGCAGGGTTCCTTCGAAATGTGAAGGAGCAAATTTCACGGTGCAGGACAAGACATAAGCAATTTGGTTATGGCTCATTTTTGGTCTCATTTTTTCTAGAGCGCATCCCCCAGATGCAGCCTCAGATAGCACTGGCGGTGTGACCAGTGGATGAACCGAGGATGGAGAGGTGGACCAGTCTGTCTTCGAGGCTAGTAGCAGAGTCAGAGTTCCGTTTCACTGGCGATTTCTTTGCCTGGCTGAGACGACAGTATCTCTGGATAGAGGACTTCCCGTATGCTGAGGTGGATTTCCCCGGGAGCATGGATTTGATTTTACTCGCGAGGGAAGACTGGAATGTGTCAGGTAAGAGATCGAGCCATACCTTGTCTAGTTTTTTGTTTTAAAGTTTTTTGATGTATATATTTTTTTGGTTATGTAGAAGAGTTTTTAACAGATGTATTTTTTTCACCATGCAGACAAGGGAGTAGTGCGCCCGACCGATATACCGATTCCAGGACGTCGCGGGGGCGTCCCGATTGCAGCGGATCCGGTAGTACCAGTGATAGGTCTCTGGGAGGTTGAAAGAAACCTCCAAGGCCTTACGATGGGCATTCCTCCTTTGCGGAGGGGAGAAGTGCCTTTACATTTGCAGAGGCACACTGTGGGAGTACCAGAGAATATCAATTCAATGCTGAGGCACGTAGTGCGCACGGTGATGTGTTACTCGCAACACAATGTAGCACAGAGAGATTCGAATCTCTCTGGTGATCATTTTTGTATGCCTTGTCAGGCGGTGTTGTAGGGGTTTAGAGACCCGACATTTTGCTCTTCTACATACTTTTTGATGTAATCAAAACATTTCAGTCACGCCATATATATATATATATATATATACAGTTTCGAGTTTTTACAGTGCCAATGATTTGTACATGATGATGTCTGTGATGTGTTTTAATTTACATGTAATGTACAATTTTTCTTTCCTTAAATATTATATGTGGGCAAGATACCGATCCATGATGTAATTTGCTAACGAATCCGAAACGCTATTAAGTTCTCTTGGAATGTGTCTATATTCAATGTAATCGAACATTCCTTCAAGGCGGCAAACTTGTAGGTGGAGACGTAGCAGGATAGGACTATGGATAGCGTAGATACGATTGAGTTGATAAACCACGAGTTGGGAGTCTAAGTACACAATGATACGAGAGATACCTAGGGAGGAGGCTTGGGTGAACAGTTCGATGACAACATGATATTCTGCCATGTTGTTGGTTGCTAGTCCTAAGCAGACCCCTCCTGAAATCACCACCTCGTCAAATTGGTAAATAACCCATGCTATTGAAGTAATGTTCCGGGTATGTTAGCTAGCGCCATCTGCAAACCCAAAAAATATAGGAAAGGAAGACGTCATCTGTGCATGAAAACACAAGCACAGTCATGAGTGGCAATGGTAAAGACTCGAGCACGCGAAGGAAATAGAAACATCAAACTAAAATACAATAATGTACAAAGTACAGATGCTAGGTGATCTAGGCATAGTACTTTTTAAGGTAAAGCCCGTTTCGGGGCTCTCCCAGGGAAATTCCATCATGGTCAACTAATTTGTAGGCGCCTCTATGTAAGACACGCTTCACGATGTAAGGACCATGCCATGGAGGTTCTAACTTTCCTGTCCCCAATTTATCGTGAGCTTGGTCATAAACGAGGACTAAGTCTCCTTCTGCGAAAGTCCGAGGGTGGACGGATTTGTCATATTGACTCTTAATTTGTTTCTGATGTGTCTCATTAGCGAGAGAAGCATCACGACGTGTTTCGTCCAACTTGGATAGATACAAGAATCATTCTTCTTCAGCAGAAGTACGGGGCATGAGTTCTACTTTCAGTTTGAGTGATGGAATCTCACACTCGATTGGTAGGACGACTTCAATGCCATATACCAACTGGAAAGGAGTGAATCTAGTTGAAGTTTTCACAGAGGTGCGATAAGCCCAGAGAGCGGAGAAAAGTTGTAAATACCACGATGTTTTGTTTGCCCCTACCATGCGTTGGATCATGGTTTTTAGGACTTTGTTGATGGCTTCAAATTTTCTGTTGGCCCGAGGGTAGTAAGGGGATGAGTTTTCATGGCGAAAACCCAATTTGACATGTAACTCGCTCATCATTTGGTTCTTGAAGTGTGCACCATGATCAGTGAAAATGGCATGTGGTACACCAAAACAAGTTATGATATGGTTGAAAAGGAACATAGCTGCAGTACGACCTTCATTCAGGAAGGTAGGCATAGCCTCAGCCCATTTGGTAAAGTAGTCGATGACGACGATGATGTAACCATGCCCCTCGGCTGAGGTAGGCTTACACTGCATGAAATCGATACCCCACTTCGCAAAGGGACCGATGGAGATAATAGGGTGCAACGCAGTAGGGTGGGTGCGTGCCTTATTGTTAAAGAGTTGACAGGGTGGGCATTTTTTGACGGCCTCGATGCAATCTTTGAAAATTGAGGGCCAAAAGTAGCCGACACGTAGGATTTTTTGGGCCGTGGCCATCCCAGAAAGGTGACTGCCACAGGCACCAAGGTGACAATCATTTAAAACGCGTTCAGTCTCCTCATGAATCAGACATCGCCGAAGGATGGTGTCAATACCGCGGCGATACAAGGTGTCGCCAATGATGAGATAACGACGAGAGTGGTGATGAATACGTCGACGCTCTTCGCGAGAAATGTTGGGCTGAAAATGTTGGGTTTGAAGGTAGAGGAGAATGTCTCCATACCAGGGATCAGAGGTGCTGATGAGAAAGAGAGATTCATCAGGGAGAGAATCTCTAGGTTCAATGTTTTCATCGGCATGAGGGAGAGCACAGATAAGTTCTGCAAACACTAGGGATTTTTTGGCTTTGGATTTCGTAAACTCAAGATCAAATTCTTGAAGAATAATGATCCATTTTGAATATTTGCCCCCAAGTACTTGACGTGTCAAGACGTGGTACATGGGGTTGGAGTCTACGATTACCGTGGTTGTGCGTAATAAGATGTAGTGGTGGAATCTCTGGACAACGATGATGGATGCCAGAGCCAGTTTCTTGACATGTGAATATCGGAGCTCGGGTCCAGATAGACTTTTGCTCAGGTAGTAAATCACATGTTCTTCGCCGTTGGGGTCCTTCTAAACTAACACCATCGCAATAGTGGAAGCAGAGGTGGCTAAGTAAAGGATATAGTCCTTTGTATACTCCAGAGGGTGTAGCAAGGGAGCGTGGGTCAAGGCATGCTTGAGGGCATTGAATGACCGTTGGGCAGTGTCGTCCCAGATAAAAGGGGTGTTTTTCTACAGTAACCACATAAATACTTTAGTTATTTCGGCGTAGTTGCAGATGAAACGACGAAGGAAGTTTGCTTTGCCTCGCAAAATTTGGAGTTGGGTTATTTTGGTAGGTGGGGGTAAGGCTAGGATGGCCTTAATCTTTAAGGGATCCACCCTGATCCCATCTTTGGAGACAATGAAACCGAGGAGTCGACCAGATTCGACAGCGAAAATGCACTTGTGTGGGTTCAAGCGGATGCGATAGAACCGACATCGAAGAAAAATTGCCCGCAAGTGATCGATGTGATCGAATAGATTGGATGAATGGGCGGGTAAATCGTCGAGGTAAGGCTCCACGATATGCTTGATATCGTGGAAAGCGTACGACATGGCCCGCTGGAAAGTGGCACCAACATTTTTTAGGCCAAATGGTAACTTTCGATAAGAAAAAGTTCCCCAAGGGCAGATAAAGGCTGTCTTATGTTGATCAGCAGGTAAGATTTAAATCTGGTTATACCCAGAAAATCCATCCATGAAAGAGAAGATTACGCTCCCTGCGCAATTATCGATGATTTGGTCGATGAAGGGCGTAGGGTAGTTGTCCTTAGGACAAGCTTTGTTGAGATCTCGATAGTCAACACAAACACGGATGGTCCCTTGTTTTTTGGCAACCGGAACAAGGTTGGAGACCCATTCGGTCAAAGGGACGGGGTAGATAAAGCCAGATTTGAGAAGTTTTTCAACTTCCAGATTTGAGAATTTTTTCAACTTCTACCTTTATAGCCACGATTTTATTGGAATGAATCAGGCGAAGCTTTTGTCGAACAGGTTTCGCGTCAGGGTAGGTTTTGATTTCGTGTATGACGATGGAAGGGTGGATCCCTGGCATTTCCTCGTAGCTCCATGCGAAGACATCACATAATTCCTTAAACAAAGCGATGTAAGAGACCACTTCTTCGGGTGTGCAATTAGAACCAAGGTGAATGTTTTCCACGACACCTTCTTTGATCGAAATATCAATAAAAATCGTAGTAGAGATGTTACCCATGTTCCCCTCAGAGAGAGTATCTTGTGTGAGGATCGGAGATTGCGGAGCATCGGTAACATCGGGAGGGAAGACAGAGTGTATGTCTTGATGAATTTCTTCCAAGGGCGGGAGAAAAGAGGATCGATGATGGTTATCATCCCAAGGCAGATCGTCAATGCTAAGCATTTCCATAATAGATTCGTTAGAAGGAAAAATCTGGGAAATGTAATCAACGACAGACGATGGGGAATCCAACCATGAGGGCACCGAGTATGCATCCGGTGTCAATAAATGTGGATTGTCCGAAGAGAGGGAGGAAGATTGAATAGCTACGTATGCGGCCTCGGTTGGGCTAAGTGGCATAGTGTCACCGAGCACATCGAATTCCAGAGGACTAGGTACAACCCAAGGGTCAGATGATTCCAAGGATTGATAAGGCATAGTCGAGATCATATTGACAGCGGAAATATGATGCGTGGTAAGTGGAAGTGGTGTAGGGAAAGTACCCATAAGGCTAGAATATTTCAATAAGCCAACACCAACTCTTTCATACGTAACCAGGTGGTCTCCCAAAAAGGGAATGTTGTTGGTGGCAGGGATGCGAGCGTCGGGTGTACAGAAATCAAGCTGATCGATGGTGACAATTTTTCCTTGATGGGGGAATTGTACACATCGAAACACCGACGAGGCGACCACAGTCATAGTGTAGAACCAACTTCTTCCGAGTAGTAGGTTGTAATCAAGGGGAGCATCGACCACCTCGACATCAACGGTAACAGTTTTGCCGCCCAACTGAATGGCTAAGGATTGTAATAATCTGTGAAGATGAAAACCTCGTCCATCGAAAGCGCGTAACATCGTAGCGGATTTGTTAAGGGTAGGCGATTTTAAGCCTTTCCAACAAGCTAAGGACATGACACAAGTAGAGGCTCCCTCATCTAGGATAGTTCGGTGGATTTGTTGATTGTGAACAACAACATCGATTTGGAAAGCTAGCTGGTGGGAGAGTCGTGGTTGATGATCATCCATATTAAACGTGAGATTATTTGATGACTTGGGATCAAAAGCACTGATAGCAGCTAAGAGCATTCTGCGTTGACTGGGACAGTGTTGTAGAACTTCCAAGGAGGACATAGCACACGGTGCTTGGGCCAAATCTTCTACAATGTTGTAGTTTTGGGCAGCTCGTGAATTAGGATTGAAGGTACATTTCCGGATGGTGCTCTTAGGAGGGCGTAAGATAGAGTCACATGAAGGTTTCTCAATCTAAAGTGGCCCAGATGGAGGACTAATAGATGGAGGATTAACAGAGGAGGGTAACGGCTTCGGTGCGGAACCATTAATAGTCTTCGGTTTATCATGTTTAACTAGGGTGTCATACGTCGCAGAGCGAGTGGTCAGGTTAACCCCATTGAACATGTAAATGTGGGCACTTGTCGAGGCCTCATCATGGGGTGGGTTGGAACTGCCCCCAGCAGTGGGGGTTTGAGCAACCAAAGATTGTTGCTGTGGAAAAGGTTGAGTAAGCACGACAGGTTGTGAATTTCCCTTAAAAAGCTTGGCCACTTCATCATGATGTGGACAGTCTTGGGTGTAGTGATCGTCATCACAAATGAGAAATGGGAATTTCGATTTTCGTTGTGGTTGTTTTTCGGCAGCAGGGGTTTGCGGTTGATTTTTTGGTTGTTCGTTATTGTTTTTATTTGGTTTGTTTCTCGCTTTCTTCTTGCCCCCAGGTTGTTGTGAAGGGGTTGATTGGACCGCATTCACATCAGAGACCTGAGTTTGAGGGGGGGTAGAAGAGGGTGCAGTTGGGCTGGGAGTGGCTGTTGAAGCAGGCCGCTGAATCGTTCCAGCCGACTGGGTAGTAGATTGAGTTTTGGGGAGCCAATAACTCCATCCGCGTGGGAAGCAGACGATGGTTTGGATGGATCGTTAGTGGCATGGGTAGCATTCGGTATCAACTCATACAGAGTACCAGATTATGAATAGAATAAGTCTAAGTACTAAGCTTGGGCAATGGCTTCTTCCTCGGTGACTACGCCACCCATGGCAACATCACGAGCAATCTGGGGTAACAATGATTTAGTGAACCATTCCGCTAACAATTGGTCAGGAATGACCGCTTTGATTAGCCTTCGTCGTCGTCTCCATTCATGGATATGATCAAAGATATGTACGGATGTTGTCTGACAAAGGGAGGTTAATAGTTCAGTACCCGTCTCGTATCGAATAGGTAGTTGGAAGTACGTGAGGAAATACATGGCGAGAGAGTTGAAATCGTGAAATGATGCGCATGGTAATTCAATATACCATTTCTCCGTGGAACCCATAAGAGTTCATTGGAAGAGACACAAACGTATAGAATCGTCCATGAGGGAGTTGGATGAACAACACAAATGGAAAGTCATCATGTGGTTGTTTGGGTCTTCTCCGGACTTTCCGTCGAATTTTGGGATATCAGAAGGAAGTTTAGCTGGAATAGCTGGCCAAACTGGAGAATGATAAATAGGATCGTTTGTTAACCGAGACAAGTCTGGAATATCCAGGGTAGCTAGAAAAGGTAGTTGTCGGTTAACCTGTGGGTAATGCTGGTGTGGCATAGGGACACCAGTAGGGCCAATTACCGGGTTATGTGGGTAATTGTAACTAGTGGGCCCTCTTGTATGAGGTTGGTGTTGACCAGGGTACCCAGGATTGGAGGTGTTTTGAGAAGAAAGTGTGAGCGAAGGATAACCAGATGGGTTTTGAGGGTTATAGGTTGGGTTTGGCATTTGTCCATAAGGAGGTTGTTGCGGAGTTTGAGAATTGTGTCTTGCCGAGAACTGTGGATTTCCCAGGAAAGGGACATTCCACGGATTGGGTGTGGCAGACACATTTTGTTCGTATGGTTGATGGTAGACTCCGGATTGAGGCTGCCCCCCAGCATGAGGGTGCCCCTCGAATGGAATTTGTCCTGCGGTGGGAGGATGCCTCCCAGCTTGAGGTAGAGTTCCCGGAATTTGAGAACCAGACGTAAATGATTGACCGATGCAGCCAAGTGGATTAGGACCACCAAGACCAGTCCCTCCGGGTTGTTGGATAGGTATGGAACTTCCCAGCATAACTTGGGTAGTAGTGGTTTGGGTAGTAGTAGAAGTGGGAGTATTCAGTGCTCTGAACCCAAAAGGGAGTGTAGGTCTTGGTGTTACAGGTGTGCTAATCGCAGCTTGGTTGACCACCACATTACCGTCAGGGATAGTCGGAATGTGAGGGACCATTGTAGAATGGGCTGTCTGGAGGGGAAGAGTAGACCTTGGGCCAACGGATGGTATGTTCAGACCAACGGGTGGTGTGGCCGTAAAAGTGGTGGTACCGATAAAATGGTTTAGGGGTACGGTGTAGGAGATGGGTGCATCAACACCTTCCCCTGTTCCATAAAGATCTCGCACCATACGCGATGGAATTTGAACAATGTCTATGGTCCAAAAAGGGTCACCGGCTAAAGGGTTTTGATGAGACCCATCCGGGATGTCAGAAGGATTGACGACGACAAATTCACCAGCAAAATTGAGTTGGATGACACATTGTTCATATCCCTCCGGAATGCGAAAAGCTTCTGGAGACTCTGAAACAATCCAAAAATTCTCTAACAGAGTGGGAACTTCTTCCTGGGAAGTTGTAGTGTTTTGAACCTCGCTCTGTTGAGGAGATTCCTCCGTAGAATGAGGGGGTAAAGGGGTGTTTCCTTCCATATTTTCTGGAGGAAGTCCCTGTAGCCTCCGTGAACGACGTGGAGGTTCGATGTTGGCAAAAAAGAGTCGATGAAAGAGATCTATGGCCAACTATCGAGAAGAAACAACATGCGCTAATAGAATCAAAGAATCATAACCAAGCAAACATGACCTTCTCTCGATGACCTTACTAGTTGGTGATGAAATCCAACGTCGCGTGATCAAGTCCAGAAGGGGCGGAGATAGGGTGGAACAATTACAATGGCGACCTGCTTAACGGACTTACGCCTTGGTACAAGCTTCCACACAGTAATTGTGGATTTACCCTCCAAGGAGCCCGAGTGAGTTTGACCAATGTCTGCTCCAGGTACAGTGAGACTTCTCGTCACTGTCACCTTGTGTAAGACCCTAAAGATTATGGCCACTAAGGTTACCAATTCGTAGTCAGCCCCTGGGCGGGAACAGTCGACAGTCCGATCCAAACGTACGGGCAGGGTATCGAGCCCGAAATCAACTAAAAGGCTTCCACGCAGTAATTGTGGATTTACCTTTAAGCGATCCCCATAATACGATCTGACCACCACAATCAGTTAAACCACAGAGGGTTAGTCCCCGTAGCCTACCCGAATGCGACCTTGTGCGTAACCCCTATGTGTGAGGGGGATCCCAGACAGACTTATACGATAATTGGATTTGAATCTCCCTAACTTAGGATGCTAATGTTTGTTTTGGAAACTTTGGAGAGTTATGCTCACATCCTAATCCAAAGTACTAATCCTAATCTACTGTTGGTGGAGGATCCTAGAAAGGAAAAATTTCTAGATAATTTTTTAATTAGCGTTCATTTTATAGCTGTTCTTTACTCAAAAGGGGTGCATGGAAGTGAAACAAATGGAATTATGACCCAGTCCCAAAAATGCATCAAAGATGATAAGCAGTCAGTTCTTTTCGATGAACATCTATCTAAGGGAGAGAGAGAGTTCTTTTCACCAACAAGCACAAATAAGGAATGTCCTCAAACAAATTTTCCTCAATCAAATCCTGATGTGTTGCTAAAACTTTTGAGATACCTTCTAATATGCACAATCAATCATGAAGATGCCTTTTATTGTTTGCAAATGAATAATGATCAATTCAAAACAATGCTCGTCTTGCTAATTATCTTTTTGGATGAATGAAAATCAAGCCAACACAAGCAAGAATCATACAAACAATACACCCTCTCGTTGTGATCAAAACAAGAAGCAAAAGAAAAGAAACAATCAAAGAGAAATAAAACTTCACACCAAAAAAAATGTCGAAGAACAATGATCTTAACTAAAACCAAATGAAAAGATCTGTAGGCCTTTGATGACTTTCACCAGAGTTTTTCGTTCAGTCAAAAAGAGAGAAATACAATGCATGGGTTTCAGACTCCAAATGACAGAAAAAACTCAACAAAAATAGTGAAGGAGGCTACAAAATCCAAACAACAAGATGTTTGTTCTTCAAGAAAAAGACAGATGTCAAAGCTGGAAAGAAGAAGGATTGACTCACAAGGTTACCCAACAAGAGAAACACAGAGGTAAAACCCAGAAAAAGCAATTCTGGAAGGTTTATTGGCCAAAGGAGGGCTGGTGCTATGTTTCCAAAGGCAAGGAGCGTTGTAGCGCTCTGTGTAAGGCACTCAGGGAGCGTTGGCACTTTGTTAACACAGGGATAGGGGTGCCAGGACCAAAAAATCCCAAAAGTGTCGAGAAATCCAAAAATTGTAATTCAATCTCGACAATTAGGCTGAGTGTGATGGGGTAGGGAGCCAATCAACTCATGAAACCAATCAAAAGAGGAGTGAACCAGATCTAAAATGATCAAGGGGTAAAACAAGGTCTATGAGGAGAAATCAAAACAAGAAATTTCGATTTGAGGACTCCCTAGTGGAGTCGCCCGTTTCTGTTGTAGGAAAATCTCCCTGCGGACAGGTAGATTGCCTCAAAGAGCTAGACCCTACTCTAAGACAGAAAGTGCTTAACGTGGACACTGACTTCCTTTCAAATCCATACAAACTAGCACATGAGAAGGAAGGAGAAAAACAATACCTTTTTATCGATGTTTATCCCTGCATGCTCCAGATCGAGCTCCGAACTTTCGCTCCTCGCTGAGTCCTATAGACAAACAAAGTACGACCACTTCCTACTCTATTGATGTTAGCTTGAAAATAGATCTATCTATCAATGATAGGTTCATGTGAGATTAGACACAAACTAGAAAGAAGCAAGCCAAGCATGTCATATTGATGAGAATAACGACAACAGTACTTACAATCGTAGATGCAAATGCGACAGCTTCGTCAAGTCCCCTTTGTCTAACCCTTTCTCGGAAGATCCACAACCTGGATGATAGAAGCTTCACTGATCACTTCTCCTTTGACTGACTGTGTGTTCCCTATGAGATCATAGGTTTGATGCTATAAATTCTTCCCCTTATCACCATCATAGAGCTTACTTATATAGGTTAAGAGGAGCTTAACCTCTTGAGTTATCTTTAGAACAAGTTGAGGAACTTCCTCTTTAGATCAGGGATCCCTTGATGGAACCAAGAATTCGAATGCAACTACCTTCTAAACTTGAGGGATCCTCCCCTTATTCTCCTCAATGGGTCAACTACTGCCTCAGATTAGGCAGCGCTCCCTCAAAAGGGGCATCAGAGCGTTGTAGCGCTCCCTAGGAAGCTTGAGGGTAGCGCCAACTCTCCAAAGGTGGATAACGCTCCTTCAAAGGGGCATACAAGCGTTATAACGCTCCCTGAGGCCTTATAGGGGAGCACCAACACTCCTAAGGCTGATGTAGGGGAGCGCTCACCCTCAGAGCCTTTGTTTAAGAGCTCTTCTCAGGTGATAAGAGTTCCTTGTCTTCAGTTAACCAGTTCCCCTTCTCCAAACCAAGTGTATGAGATGTTTTAAGTGCCTCCTTAGTGTCGTCATTATGGCAGTATGCTTGAACAATGTTTGCGACACTTGTGAACAACTTGCAACACTTGCGAAAGTTGTAAGGAAGATGCGACACTTACGACAATTGAGAGGAACACGCGACACTTATGCAGTTGAGTAATTTTGACGTGTAACAACCTATTTTTAGCAGTGCCATTTATAACAGGTCTAAATATATGGCATTGAATAGGCAACTAATAGACATTGGATGTGGATAAATCAACCCCTTAGGAAGCACACATTTTCTTTATTATTAATGGAGTCAAACTTATCATTTACCACTTAGTAACTTGTGGTATTGACCCATGATTTTGATTGGTTAAGAATTGACTAAATCTAATTAGTGCATGCACAAAGTACCTCAACCGTATGTGCATTATTCCTCAGAGAGTCTATATATTGTACTCATGTCAAGCATTAATATACAAGTGAAATTCAAATTGGTTCTTCAACAATATTGTTTTTTGGAATCTTATTTCATTTTCTCTTCTTTATTTTTTCTTGCAATTTTTCTAGTGTAGTTTTTCCTTGCAACTAGATCTTGGCTTGTGCTTAAAATATTACTCTATGGATGAGAAATTGTTGCAAATATCTCATATTTATTTTAGTAGCACATCAAATAAGAGAGGTCCCAACCTCTCTATTTTACTTGTATGACACTCATACACATTTGTGACAACACCTTTTGCTACATAATCTCTTTGTATTGAACATCTATGTAACAATTAAATTGACCTTATAATGAACTCCTTCCTTTCTTTTGGATTGTTTGTTTCAATAACATGAACCGAAGAATGTATTTCAACTCATTACAAACAATATAATTGATCTCCTCTTCATGTTTTGACACATATCACATCAAATTGTATACTTGAACATTCTCAACATGACATGATAGTAAGCACTTAATGTGCTTAGCTAGTTACAAACCATCCCCTCAATCTATCTAGGCATCCTTTGCTTATGGAAATGTTTTTGCACTAGCCAATACATGAGAAAATCAAGTATTTACATTGAAAACTTTACTAACAACACAATTGGGTGTGACATCATTATTATGTATATTTTTTTTTAATTAGGACTAATTATTCCCTCAATTACTTTTAAACCATTGAAAATAAATTCCTATATTTTGTTTACACCAAGACAACATAGAAGAAATTTTTGATAATCCAAAATAAAAGTTATAATGAATTAGATATTATAATTCTTCATTCACAACTTTCACATAGTTTACAATTTTCAAAACCTTCATATGATGCATAGTGTATACCTAGTTCCAGGCCATTCAATTTGTTGATGTATCCATGACAAGAAGTTCACGGCATACACTCCATTTATATGTTCTTAATAACAATTTTCTCCCATCCATTATACTAGTCTCTAAAAAATATTAATGTTGACATTGAGGGCTTAGTTTTTCTTGTTAGAGAAATGTATTACCCCTAATAGGAATGCATGTATTTGTTTAATGCTATGCGGGAACATTATAAAATTATAAGACCTACACCCGCCATTATTACTAGAGAAAAGTCTTGTAGAACAAGATTAACCAAAGTTGAACTTGGGAAGTAGGAGTACTACTAAAGATACTAGATTTTATTGTTGAATTATAATGGAGGTTGAAACAAAACTTTCTAGAATACCATCCTTTTGATATGAGGGACAACTTTCACTTGGCCATAATTTGTAGTTCATCTACATTGTTCAATTTCCATTTTGTTATAATTACCAAACATGTCGAATCCCCTTATCTTAATTTAGTGAAACAAATGTGAATGCATGTGGTTAGTGGTCATTCCACTTGTAATGTTTATTGTTGGCATTAATGTTGAGGAGCATAATGTTTATTGCTTTTGGCATGAATTGTTGAATTGGATTGATTGTGGAGAGCATAAGTGTATTCTATTAATTATGGAGGGCATGGGAGCATTTTATTAACTATGAAGGGTATGAGAGCATTTTATTAACTATGAAGGGTATGCGAGCATTTTATTAACTATGAAGGTCATGAGCGTATTCTACTCACTATGGAGGGCATGAGCACATTCTACTAGATATGGAGGGCACATGCACATTTTATTGACTATGGAGTGACCTTTGAGGGAATGGAAACATTCTCTTGAATGTTCCACTTATTGTAGAGGGATTGAGTGCACTATATCAACTACGAAGTGCATGCTTTTAGTTATACTGTTTGTGGAGGGCATGAGTGTGTTCTACCAATTATAGAGAGCATCTAAACTTCTATGCTTCTGAAGGAATCTAAGGTTTACTAACATGTGGATTTGAGGGCTTTCTAATAGATGGAAATTAGGGCTTTTTGACAAATAGAAGTTATGAATTTTATGACATCCATAATTATTGGGTTCTAGGTAAGAGAGACCCTTAATTTTGGTTAATTGGTGAGTTCTAAATTCATTTTAGGTGTTTATGATTCTCAATTTATTTATTGGCATGCTATTACTTATTTAGTAAACCCTACCCAATAATGAGTAAACTCTATATGATAGTATTACCCTACAATATTCATGAAAAATATAGTGCAATGATTTGCAATTGCTAAGTCCACTTCATAAATACTCAAAACCCTCATTCATGTATTATTTACTCTTGTAGATAGGTGAGAGCAATGCTAAAGAGAAGCAATGGGAATTATGCCAATCCCTTTTGATTATACTTAGTTTGAATGGCACATTGGATTTAGAGGAAGCAAACTTCTGATATGAACTAAGTATCTATGAAGTGCCTAATAATAGAGATTATATATTATTTATATAGGCAACGATGAGCAAGATGACATGTTTGGATTTCTAGGCCCAACCTCTCCATTGGGCCTAGTGTTACATATAATTATCTATGGATTGAAGAATGATATATTTTTTTCATCTTCCCATTGCATGAAAGACTGCATGTGATAATTGTATCCATGATTCTTATTAGAGATAGTATATCCTATGGGCTTCATTGGAAAGTTCTTGAAGAATTGAAGTGGGCAGTACACATGATTTTGCAACATAATGCACTAGTCTCCTATAAGTACATATTAAAGTTTGGAGGATTCAAGGATAATTTTTATGACGAGTGAGATGGAGGATTTGGTCTTCCTCACAATGACTGATATTTGGTTAAAGGGTTAATACTACCTTTCATAACCAGGGCTAATACTAGTTATGAAAGAAAGTATGACAAGGTTATAAGATGTAGATCCAAATAGTCTCTCACAAATACCTACTAACATTTCAAAACCAAAATTTTATTAAAAATTTCTTGGCCTTTGTTTTGATACACCTTATAAACATCAAAACATTTGAATGGCATTTTCAAGTTGTACACTTACAACATTATTAAAGGAAATAACTAGAAGATAATGCTAAATTTTTCATTATATAAGGCTTGCTTGAGCCTTGTGAAAATCATTCACAAATTTCTACCAGTAGAAGGGACAACTAATCCTTATACTTAAATAATCTCACTTGTCAACTACTATAAGGTTCGTCATAACTATGGGAAAGGAAACATTAAATCACTCATATTAGATGGGTCAACCAATCATTTAAAAAACATTGAAAAATTCCTCCTACTAGAAGGGACCCTTCTACATATATCTTCTCACTTTAGTAATATAATTATGACAAATATACTCTTATATTACTAGAACAGACAACCAACCCTCATACACATTCTCACTTCAAAAATAGATTTCACACATAGACATTATTCTACAATTTCATGCTTTAAATATCCTTCCAGGATCCCTAGTCTAATCATCATTATTATTCCTAGTCTAATAATCATTATTATTGATACAACGAAGAGTCAGGTAACACTTCTCAAAAGATAATCCCAAATGTATTCAATAGAAGGGTTTGATGACCTTTTTAAAAATAATTCACAAATAGATACTAGTATAATGGATGACTAATCCCTCTACATATATATTCCCACCTTTTTACTACTAGAATGGTTGACTGACACTACTTAACATATAATATTATATGTGTTGAAATATTGTAACTGCAAAGAGTATTCTATTTATTATTGAGTTATTATTCATTAGATCAATCCCCTTTTGTGGATTGATCATGCTGGGCATTGTAATTGACTAAATCCCCTTTTGTGGATTGGTCAAACCCTAAATATATTGTGCAAATTGAGAAGTCAGCCTCGAGGCTAATTAAAGTGGTTTTAACCACTAAGAAGACAAGTCGGCCATGCCTAGTGAAGATACACCGTTCCAGCACCTGCCAGTTTGCATAAATAAAGGAAGTCAACGCCTCATTATCTCACTCACTCATTCACTCATCAAGTGCACAAGTTTGGAAAGCTGCAATTGGGAGAAGAAGGAAGAAAGAGGTGCATTGCTCAGTGTTGGATATTCTCTAGTGTTTTGGTTTATTGTCTTGGCATTATATTGGCTATCTATATTAAGGAAGTTTTGCTGGGTTTTCTCCCCAATGAGGGTTTCCTAGGATAAATAATGTGTATCTTGTGATTGTGTTTCTCTCAGTGATCCTACCTATGCTATTGTTATCTAGTAAATTGAAAAGAAAAATAATAATAGCTCAAAAATTAACATGGTATCAGAGCTACGTTGAAGAGAGCATTTTTCACTGGATAAAAAAAAATGTCATTGTTGTCGTACAAGAAAATTAGGGCTTTTTGTAGAAGAGGAATATTATCCTAAAAACCATCTAGAAAAGTGTGCCCTAGCCTAGGGAACTCTTTAGCACCTTGAGAGCACTTTTTCAGTAGTCAGATACTCCAGAAAGTCAAACCCTAGTTTTGAATGGTACGAGAAAACTAGAAAACCAGAAGTACCGGAAAACCAGGAAACTAGAACCAATACCAAAAGTACTAGTCCAGATTTTCGCAAGCTCAGTTTCAAGGGGTAAAATTTGGATTTTCAGAAATCTGACTGCCCTAGCTTACTTGCCTCAGCTTAGCGCATCTAGCCCTTGGATCATAATTTCAAAATTTGAAGTTTGAAAAATTAGGGTTTCCTCATAAAACCCTAAGTTGCAGTTGCAGTTGCAGTTGCAGTTTCATAATCAATTGAAGTTGCAATATCAGTTGAAGTATCAAATGCAATACCAGTTGCAGCCACCCTTGAAGTTTTTAAGAGTTGGTAATTATTACCGTTTTTACCAGATGGTGCCACTACCTGCAAATACTATCAGAGGTATGTATTCACATATGTTTAAATTGTTAATATTTAAAGGGTATTTGAAGGATAAGGGATCTCTTGCCATAGATCTAGAAGGATCTCAAGATCCAACACATTCAGAGGAATAATGCAACCCAGGTTTTATTATTCTGATATGCATATATTTGTTATGACATTATTTTGATCTAGGTTGCATGTTGAAGCTATGCTCATCATACAACCTTTGGTCAAAATTAAAGTCAAGGTATTAGATTGATTAAAGTTGAGATCATAGAGTTGATTCTCTAACCCAAAGTTCTGTCAATACAACATATTGTCTTAGTACATAGGACATGTTGAAGAAAGCACTTGTCATATTGAGTAAATGAGACTTGGAAGAAAAGAAACACTCTCATTCTTGATGAAAAGACTCCAGGTTCCAGGCTACCTTGGATGAATGTTTGATCACAACACTAGAAGAGTGTTGATCTCATTTCGTATTGTATTTCTTACTTTTGATCTTTGTTTCATACATGTCACAAGTGTAATCTCTAAAGGAGCTACTGTGATGATTATTCGTGCTTGTTGTTTTGTTGACCTTGTTTCAGGTCATGGGTGATAACCCTGATGAAGATATAGTGAAGGTTTCATAGGGAAACACTATTAGATGAGACATGAAGCAAACTATGTACATGACCATATACATTCATGTACCAAAGAAGATGAAGAAGAAGCTATATTTTGAGATCCAAAGTATCTCATATCAAGATTGATTGTAAGGAGCAGAAGGCTCCAAAGATGACCGAACATTAGAACAAGAACTTACAATAGACTTGTTCAAAGGATAATGAAGCCACCTTGACAGGAAGCAAAATTCCCTTGAAATCCGACTCAACTTTTCATATTTAGACTTGGTATTCAACACCAAGTATACCCCATAAGAGGTGATGAAGTCCTTGTAGACTCAAAAGAAATCGAGACTAATCCTGATCTCAGAAAGGATTAGACGAAGAGACAACTTCCATAACTGGGAGATAGATTCCATGAGAAGACTAGATCGTAGCTTCAGAAACTTCTAGGAGATATGAAATATCCTGGGAAGATTCCCTTGTTTCAGTGACAAAGAAGGAAGCCAGTCAGAAAGAATAGGATATGGATTATTTTGTAAGACTAGAAGAGAATTCAATATTGACTTCCAAGATTGATATATACAGATCAAGCATGTTGCATATGTACAAAGCCTGATTTGTGTCCAGAGGATTCGCCCAATAAGAGGGAGAAGACTATGACGAGACACTTACTCTAGTAATTGAAGAAATAGTTCCAATATTCATGAAGACAAGCAGAACAACCATGATTCATATATAGTATGAGATGCAGGGGGATCAATCCCCATATTTAAAATTGAGTGACAGTTTGTGTAGTACATTAGTTGGGTCATGGAGACATGACTACATTAAAATATAGAGTTACCTCCATGAAAGAAGAAGAACTACCTTCAATATCAGTGATTGAGCCACTCTCAGTTTCAGATGAAGTTGTTTCCATGATGAAGTAGAGGAGTTACTTTCAAATTTCAGCAGTCATAGTGAGAATGGAGCAACCATTCTCAAATTCAGAGAAACTGCATGTGAAGAGTCCCATTTCTAGAAGGAACAATTGCAGAAAGAGGAGAGGACATACTCTCAGGCAATGAGACATATAATGCTTTGAAAAGAGCACATAGAGATAGCACATGGTTGTGCAGATTGAGTTGCAGCTAAGCAAGTGTACCAGGTTGGTACAATGTAATGTGAAAATTTGGTTTGAAGTTGAAGATAGAAATACTCAGGTCTACAGGTTGAAGAAGTATCTGCATAGGTTGAAGCAAGCTCCTAGAGCTTGATATGGAAAAATTAACAGTTTCCTGAAGATCTTGGGCTTTACCAAGAGTAAAGCAGATTCTAACCTTTACTTCAAGGTTATGAATGATGAGCCTGCTATATTTTTGTTGTATGTGGACGAATTATTTCTAACTGAAGAAGAAAATCTCATCACTGAGTGTAAGAAGAAGCTCGTTGCAGAATTTGAGATGAAAGACCTCGACCTAATGCACTATTTCTTAGGTCTTGAGGTCTGACAGATCCTAGAGAAGATCTTCCTTAACCAAGGGAAGTATGCAGTTGAAATACTAAAGGGGTTTGATATGTTGGAGTGAAAATCCATGAATACACCCATGGAAATAAAGTTGAAGCTCCTGGTTGACACTTCATCAGAATTGATTGATGCTACGATGTACAAACAGATCATTGGATCATTGATGTATTTGACGAACACCAGGCCAGATATATGTTTTGCTGTGAACACCTTGAGTCAATTTCTGGTAGAGCCCTAACGTGTTCACCTTGTTGCTGCAAAACATGTGATGAGGTACCTTAAGGGTACATTAGATTTTGGTCTCGGTTATAATGGAGATCATGATTTCAGATTGAGTGGTTATACCGATTCAGATTGGGTTGGAAGTGTCTTTGATAGAAAGATAACTTCATGATGTTGTTTCAGTATGGGGTCAACCATGATCTCATGGCAGAGTAGGAAGCAATCAAGTATTGCTCTCATCATGACAAAAGCATAATACATTGCAACATGTTCTGCTAGTTGTGAATCCATATGGATTCATATGTTTTTGACAGATCTATTTGATATGGATATGGAATCCACCATGATCCTATGTGATAACTAGATTTGTATAAAAATTATGTGTTCCATAATGAATCAAAGAACATAGAGATCCGATATCACTTCATTCGTGATATGGTGTAGAGAGTAGCCATAAAGCTCCATTATGTTGGCACAAATGAACATGTTGTTGATGTGTTGACCGAGCCTCTGTCTCGTGTAAAGTTTAAGAACTTTCGAGACAAGCTTGGTATAGTATGAAAGGACCTCCCTCGAAAGGGGGAGTAGTGCTGATGATACTATGGTACCCTGACCAATAACGGGTAGCTCAATTAGGATTTTATATCCTAAAGGACTAATCATCCCTGGACAGATCCCAAAGGTTCATAAGGATGGGCTATCAGAGTACTTGTGCATGTATATGCTAGATTTGGTCAGTAGTGGTAGCTCTGTTAGGATTTTATATCCTAGGGAATATTTTGATTCATGGGCAGATCCTTTGGATCTGTCAAAGTACCACAAGATGTTGATGCCAACCTCGTGCTAAAGATTTCTAGTTTTGTGCTGATGTTGTTGTGATGCCAACCTCGTGCTGAAGATTTCCAGCTTCGTGATGATATTGTTGTGATGGCAGCCTCGTGTTGAATATTTCCATCTTATTGATGATGTTGTTGTGATGCCAGCCTCGTGCTGAAGATTTCCAACTTCATGATGATGTTGAGATGCCATCTTCGTGCTGAAGATTTCCAACCTAGTGCTGATGTTGATGATGCTCTAGCCTTCATGCTGTGATATTGTTGTTGTATCATCCTTGTGTTGTTATTGATGATGATGATGTATTAGTATTATACTAATCCACGTTGATGCAAATGATGATGATGCCACTTCAACTTCTTGCTAAAGATGATGATGATAATGCCACTTCAACTTCTTGCTGAAGATGATGATGATGATGCCACTTCAACTTCTTGTTGAAGATGATGCTAATGATGATGTTATTTTAGATTTAATGCTCAAGATGATGATGTTACTTTAGCCTCATGCTAAATATGTTGATTTATATTACTTTAGCCTCATGCTAAAGAAGATGATGATGTTACTTTAGCCTCACACTAAAGATGATGCTGATGTTACTTTAGCCTCATGCCGATGAGGATGATGATGCTACTCCAGCTCCATGATGTGAATGATGATGATGAGAAAAACTTCTGATGATTTATAGATATGCCAATCAGTGTTCTAGATGCTATTGATGTTGCTTCCCTCTCTCTCTCCCGATGATGTTGTAGAATACCCTTCTTGTTAAGGGGGAGTGTTGAAATATTGTGACTGCAAAGAGTATTCTATTTATTATTGAGTTATTATTCATTATATCAATCCCCTTTTGTGGAAATATCATGTCGGGAATTGTAATTGACTAAATCCCCTTTTGTGGATTTGTCAAACCCTAAATATATCGTGCAAATTGAGAAGTCACCCCCCGGGCTAATTAAAGTGGTTTTAACCACTAAGAAGACAAGTCGACCCTTCCTAGTGAAGAGACACCTTTCCATAACCTACCAGTTTGTATAAATAAAGGAAGCCAATGCCTCATTATCTCACTCACTCATTCATTCATCAGGTGCACACTTTTGGAGAGCTGCAGTTGGGAGAAGAATGAAGAGAGAGACACATTGCTCAGTGTTGGATATTCTCTAGTGTTTTGGTTCATTGTCTTGGCATTGTATTGGCTATTTGTATTAAGGAAGTTTTGCTGGGTTTTCTTCCCCAGGAGGGTTTCCCAGGATAAATGTTGTGTATCTTGTGATTGTGTTTCTCTTAGTGATCCTACCTATGCTATTGTTATCTAGTAAATTGAATAGAAAAATAATAATAACTCAAAACTTAACAATATGTATCCAATTAGAAGAGTTGATCCTTTGTGAAAATCATCCACAAATTTCAATAAGAAATATATCAATGAAGTGAATGGATATATGTAGAACGATTAGGAGTCTCTTCTAACAGGGGAACTAATTTCTCAATGTATTTAAAAGTATGTGTGAACGCTTCTATTAGGAGTGATTTAGGGTCTCCTTTTTGGAAGTCATTATAAAACCTATAGTAGTTTAGAAGAGAAAATTTTTGGGTAGAAGGGTAGGTCATCCCTTAAACATTGGTAGAAATTTATGAATTCTTTTTAAAATGGGTTAATTGAGCCTTCTATAAAGAATAATATAGCATTATCTTCTAGCAATGCCAACTCTTCTCAAAGTAGGAAAGTGAGAAAATAAATTATGAATAAAGTTTATCCTTTTGTTCCAACACTACTACATTTGGGGTCAAAATCTGACATTTGAATCAATGTTTGTTGAAAAAAATGATTTCAACATTGAATATCAATTAAAAGTCATGATATTTGGCCCTTTTGTTGTCTTTTTCTCTCGACAAATGTTAGCAATTCGATGCTTGTGTTCTAATGTTAGTCACACAATGTTACAAATGTCGATTAATCTAAGATAAATGTGCCTATTGAGATCTGACTAAATTACTATAATCTTTGGCCAATAACTGTTGATTAAGATAAGTTTAATTGACATTTATTGAATTGTTTTCTTCCTATTGATAAGTATCTTATACTTTCAATTTTTTTAATAATTTTTTATTTTATTTTATTTATTTATTTATTTTTTCCGTATTTTAATAATAGCCACATGAAAGAAACCCTATTTTTTTTTAAAGTTGGGATTAGGTGATATAATACTCCAAGTAAATTTCAATACTTTTATCTCATTTTTAAACTCGTTGTTCTCCTCATAATCAAATTTATTCAGTGAAAATATATAAATACCATTTGAATTCTCTATCTGTGAAATTCTTTGAATGTATCCAATGTATCCTTGTTGTACTAATGCATGGGATGAATATTTTGTTGAAATAGAAGACAATGTCAAATAACTCTAACTTGGGTGTTGGTGCATGTAGCTGGTTGGATTATATGAATAATTTAATCAAAGAAGCATTGCATCTCACTGTGGATATTGATCTTGATGAATGAAATTATTCAATACTCATAAGAAATCGTGAAAAATGATCTTAGAATGATCCCTAACTTCTTGATATTGGTGATGGGAAATGCTATTTCCCTTGTGTGAAATGCAAACAACCATTAATAGGTAAACAATTAGAAAACATTGCTTAGGTCATGGGCACCTAGAAGGGGGAACCAAATATTACACCTTAGTAAGATAGAGGAAACATGTTTTTATTTTTTATTTTTAAATGTTTTAATATTTAAATACTAATTATTTTATTTATTTGTAATTACAAAGGATAAAGAACCTATTCTTGGAATTTGTAATTCTACAATTTGTAATAGAGATGGTGAGGGTGATGGAATTTAAACTGATCCCATGGAATAAAATGCCATTGATATTATTAAAAGTGTAAGCAACCGACTACAATTTGACTAGAGGTTGACTGGTTTGTAGCCGACTAGTGGTCGATTGGGTAGTTGGCTGTAACAAAATATCGAGATTCACATGATCAAACCCAATCATCTGCATGGATCTGTAACCATTTTTGGGTGCTATTATTTAGGTTTTTGCATGTAGTAAATCCTATAAATATGGCGTGGTGTAATTTTAATAAGTTGATGTTGCTAGTCGTAGCTTGGTAATGTAGATGTAAGCTGAATTGGCTGTAGGTTTGTTCTTGTGTAAAGAAAGAGAGTAGGATGAAGATTGTGTCTTAGGTGTAGATCAAGGTTAGTCATGTGACCCTTTATTATATGAATGAATAAGACAACAAGAGAGTAGGATATGCTCAAGGAATGTTGGTTTTCCCGATGAAGGGTTCTCAAGGTAAAATCTCTACGTACTGTGTGATTTTTATTGATTAATTATGCTTTATTTCTATCTTCTCTTCCTTGGTTGGATTAGTGTGAGTGTTTTTCTATACAATTGGTATCAAATAAAGGCTAAGTCGATCTTGAATCTGAGCTAAAACTATGTCCAATGGGATTTTTAAGTTAATGATATTTAATTTGCGCTTGAAATAATGGCAAGCAGTTCGAGGATAGAGATCAAAAAATTTAATGGCCAAAATTTTGAGCTTTGGAAGATTAAAATGGAAGATCTCCTTGTAGATTGAGAAAAATGGGTAGCTGTGAGTCCTAGACCAATTTTGATGGGTATGTCAAAGGAAGAATGGGAGAAAATGGAAAGGAGGGCAAGGAGTATGATTCGACTTTGTCTTGCATATTCACTATTGCCGAATGTCTCAGGAAAAGACATGACAAATAAATTGTGGGACAAGTTGGGCATGGATGATTTTAGGGGCTAAATTTCACTCATGGGCTAATTTTCCATGGGTTTTCCAAAAACGAGATTCGTTATTTAAAAAAAGATTCTCCCAAATTCTATAGGATAAAATTATTTTACCTTAAATATCGCCAAAATTTTATAAAAACTATATAAAATCCTTATAAATTTGAATATTTTAACAAAAATATCGCCAAACACTTATAGTTGGCATATGAAGGATTAGTAATATTCGCCAAGGTTTCTACATTTAAAAAAAAAAAATCCATCCTTAAAATCATCCCTGAAGTTGGGAACCTTGTATTAGTTGAAATCCCTAGTAAACAAGCTATTTATTCAAAAGAAACTGTATCTTTTGAGGATGAGTTATGGGAGCTTAGTAACAAAGCACCTAAATGCATTCAATACTGTGATAATTTAGTTATTGTCTATCGATATTCACTATTACTGAATGTCTCAGGAAAAGACATGACAAAGAAATTGTGGGACAAGTTGGGAAGCTTGTATTAGTTGAAATCCCCAGTAAACAAGCTATTTATTCAAAAGAAACTGTATCTTTTGAGGATGATTTATGGGAGATTACTAACAAAGAACCCAAATGAATTCAATACTGTGATAATTTAGTTATTGTCTATCGATATTAAAATCACCGAGGAGGAGAAATGTATCAGTTTGTTGTGTTCTTTGCTATATTCATGGGATATCTTAGTTGTGGCTATTAGGAGTAATTCGATGACATTAATGCTTGAAGATGTGGTCTCATAGATATTTTCATAGGAAATGATGTGAAAGAACATGGAAGGATTGACCAAGGATGCCTTGATGGTGAGAGGTCGACCGATCAACATAGGTAAAGGAAAATTCTCTAGTTGGTAGTCTAAGTCGAAGGGTAGGTCTAAATCCTCGATTCAATTGATGAGAAGATGATGGAAATATGGTAAATCTTGGCATTGAAATAGAGACTACAAGTTGAAAGTGACTGAGATCAGTCTGGGATCCGACGAGAATTAGTTGACTGAGAAAAAGACTACTCTAGATAAAGGAGGAGACATGTATTTGGTGTTGACTAGTACACGATCAGATCATGATGTTTGGTTCATCGAATCAGGTGCATCTTTTCACATGAAACCTCATAGGGAATGGTTTTGTAAATATGAAAGATATGAAGGAGGAGGTGTATTCTTGGGGGACTACTTGAAAACAAAAATTGTTGGATGAGGAAGAGTCTTGTAACACACTCGACCCCCTAAACCCTACTTAGGCTGGTGGGATGTCAAAATTTCTCCTCTTTCTATACATCAGGTCTCGGGTCTATACCCTTCTCAACCTCTGTTCCGCATGGCATTCACGTGGACTTCCTCCATGTCATCTGCTCCAGTGCATATGATGGCGTGTGTGATATGGTGGCAGTTACATGTCCTTGGATGCATCAATCTCTCTCGACAATCCTTCGGTGGAATGTGACTACATGATACCGGGAAATAAAATTTCCCAGATGAACGGATTTGACTCACTTGACTCGAGCTAGGTCAATGGCTAGCAATGAGTCGATTTTCCTTCCCATCAAGAAGATAGGTTAAGCAACCCACAATCTATTTCCTAATCCAACCTTTTTGACAACCTCATCCTTGACAAATCCAATGGTTAGGGACTGGGAAAAATCAATGGTCCCGACTCACTCAAAACCTCCAATCTATGCAATGGTTAAAGCCACACCCATTCTCCTCTAAGAACTTCGACATGTGGGGTATACTATAAGATATATGTCTGAGATCTCGTTGGAACGTCTCCAACGTAGATCAATGGTCCTATCCCACTCGGGCTTCCACCATCGAAGAAATTCCCACTCTCCATGGCCTCATGGTTCTTTAGAACAATCCTTTTTGACTGGAATTTCTCTAATGGATACGATGGTCATTGGAGCTCCACATATGATGGTCAAGGTTCCATTGGAACAAAAAACCACTCGGTAGTGAATCGACACCACCACTACAACATGGTTCTTTGATTGGGTTGGGCCTTTATTAGATCCAATGACTCATATCTCATCAGCCGAATCGTCGATAGATCTATGATTCTTACCACTCTTGGGTTTTCATCATTGGGCTTCTTTCATCGTGAGTTCCTTTTGTTCATTCCCTGCGGACTTTCCCAATCTCCACCTTTCTAACATGCTTATCGACTTAATGCTAAAAAAATCTACGGTCCAGACCTCGCCGGCTTACCCTTCTGGTAGATCGATGACTCTCACTAACTTGGAACTTTTCCATCGAAAAGTTCACATTTACATTATTTCCATTTTTTCCGGAGGGTTCTCCTTCTGATAGGATTCCTTTGAATCCCAAATCTCAGATGAATGGTCGAGATAAATTCTTTTCGCTAGATAAACGACTCAAGTTTCCTCTGGGTGTTAACATGGATTCAAACAGGGTTAAGGTTTATTTTAGGGCATGCCAATCCATAGTCTTCCTTAGAATTATTTGGAAGTATTTTCACTCTAATCCCTCCAGATTTCAACCCACTTCCTCAATACACAAACATCACTTCACCTTGACCCCCATGGTGAAGATTTATATCCTGCAAACTTTACATTAAAAAACTAGGGAAAACATTGAGTTACAGGATTTCACTGATCTCCTATACATAGTTATTACAAACATTCCATTAAGATTTTAAGAGAGATTATATTACACTAATTAAAATCATATTTAACATTCAATAAACATATGAAGTTATCACTAAGAAAATAATGAAACTCATATTCATTAATAAACATTTACTAGGTACAATGAGAAACACTTATCTGTTTTTTAGTTTTGAACTTCAATCAACCAACTGACTGAGGGTGAATTCATTTCCACCCAACCATAGGCTATGCTGCACTTTTTCCTTTCTACAACAAGCCACCCCCATGCCAGGCCATAATACCACCAAGGGACTCTCACAACCTGGCCAATAGTTTGAGGAATTGGCCAGGAAGGTTACTCTCCTTCACTATACTGGAAGTAATCAAAATCCCCTCTTCCCATTGAGCTCAGGGCCTCCATGAGCTTACCAGGCGCCATCCTAGCTGGATTTCCTCTGCACAAGGGAGTCCATTCTCTGCTACATGGTCCCTCATTGCTCTCCTCTTACCAGTGTCAGTTTATTTCCAACAAACACCAACTCATGACCCTCTCTAATCCATTTTGGATATGGGTATTCTCTGTTCAAGGGTGACCATTCAAGTCTTGGGAATGCTTCCTATTTTCCTCGTGAAACTTCTCAGATTTTCTACTCAGGTTTGCGAGTGTAAGCTCTATCCGCTCATTCATGTATTGATACCATTAGTATTTGTTTTTGTCTATGAATTGTGTGTGTGTGTATATGGGTTCACACACTCTTCAACCTCATTCCTCTTTCCAATCTAGAATATTCTCTGTTTACTCAGGTTTCCCCAACTCACTTTTTTTAGAAGAAAACACCCTAGGTTCAAACTCTCGAATCAAAGGGGAAATTTTAGGTACTTCTGGCTGACAACTGCAGCTGACCCTTTACTCTTTCGAGTACAAATTTTGAAGGAAATCATAACTGATTCAACTACCTGATTTAATGTCATTAACGAGTTTCTTTTGGATAGGAAAAACATGGTACTTTGGATAGGTTAGTCATTCAAGTTTATGCAGGTGTAGGTTGGGTTTATGGGAAAGCTTTCTATTTTCTTCATATAAACTTCCTAGTTTCCCCCTCACCAACTCCCACTCGTGGTATCATGGCTAGTACTGCAAGGCTTCCCTCTTAGTCAGCCAATTGGTGTTTTTATTAACATAAAACACAATTATAGTCTTCATCAATTCCAATGAATGAAGTCTTAAGCATAATTTCAGACATGGGGGAAAATGATGTGTTACAAGTTCGATTGATTCTATAGGATGGGAGGAGTAAAACACTTACAGGTGTGTTACATATTGTGGGTTTGGAAATAAATCTAATATATGTCAGTAAAATGAGTGATGTAGGTGTGCACACTTTATTTCAAAAGGATACATAAAAAATGGTCAAGGGTGTAAATTCTAACCTTGTACAATATCTACTGCAAATCGATATTCAGAAAAGAACATAAAAGATACAATGGCAAATACAAACATTACACAGAGATATTTCACCTGGAAACCCAAACCGGGAAAACCAGCATATATTATATTCATACATTGTTTTACACTGTTTACAATACAATATACATATAGGAGCCAGAGGCATCCAAAACCCTAACCTAATGACCTGGATTAGTCCAAAACCCTAATTCCTTAACCGGAAATAGAAAACCATCAGCAAAAAACCATGTGCTGAAAAACCACCTAATATCACGTGGTCCCGGAAATATGTCGGCCCAAAAAAAAAATTCGGGGGCACTGCCCCCGAACCCCCACGCGAGGGGCTCCGCTCCCCTGCACCCCCCTACGTGCCCGACACAAGCGCTCAAACACTACCACTCGTGCAAAGAATATAACACATACCCAACATTCTCCCACTTGTTGTTTTCTTTGCACACAGGGGGTTATAGGGTTACATAGTCAACAATCTAGGGCAACAATGCCCATGGATCCTCTACACCAAGAGAACTTCTCAGTGCT